>JAODOY010000575.1:0-13609 GCA_025399855.1 Forbesichthys papilliferus | reverse complement strand
TTGCCACCGTGTACTCCAGCGTGTGCTTTACTTTAATTAAACCCAAGTTACTTTATCCTCCTGTCTGCCTGTTCTGTCTCTGCGCCTGAGTTTTCCGCCACACCCACACACGGAGCGTGACACATAAATTAGCAACGTGGTGTCTAATCAGACTCAGTTTGTAATTTTATTTCACTTAACAATTAGACTACCCTTATAAATGGTTTATGAATGTTGTATAATTAGTTTATAAATTTGGCTGACTTTATAAATCAATTAATAACTGTTAGATATAAAGGACAACACTGACCTATTGCTTGCCAAATAGTGAGCACACTATTAGTACTAGTACTAATACTGTAGCTGTACTAGTACTGCTACAAATGTAGCTGTACTGCTAAGCCTCAGATTGGGTACATTGATGACTTAAGTTTGACTTTTCCATTAGCTATCATCCTTAGTATATGTTGTTCACCAAGTTGATTTCCCCATCTATATTGATGTATCTTGGCATCTCATATTTTTGACCATTTATGTAAAAACATTTACCTGCATAAAGGGAGCCTTATTGTAAAGTATACTATATATAGTATACTTATATACTATATAGTATAAATATACTATGTGTTATTCATATGCAGTGGCGTTTTAAGCTTCAATTTAATAGTGGGGCTAAATAAAATAATTTGTGTAAACAAAATCGGATAGTTCAGGCTAAAAGCAGTAGAACGACAGACTGCATTGTCTTGCCTAGTAACGTTAGCCTCGCAAGACCATCCTGATCTCGCGAGCTTCAGTTTAATTTCGCCGTGAGAATCAGTCTGGAAAGCCTCGAAATCATTTTGAATGTGTCTGAGTTGCAACTGAACTTTCCAATCAGCGTCGTGTTTATAGCTATACGGGCGTGGTTTTCCAATCAGCGTCGTGTTTATAACTATACGGGCGTGGTTTAGGTGTGCGGACAGCAAAAATGACCAGATGGTTCATCTAATCAACTGCCAAGTATTTTTTTTGAAAGTACGGCTTTCAAATGTACGGCTTTCAATGTTTCAATGTACGGCTGTGTGATGTGCTGTGTGTGAGTTAGAGAGAGAGAGAGAGAGCTTTCATTATCGATAGCTGTCTATTTAATACTACACAGGAGCTTTCATTATCAATAGCTGTCTATTTAATACTACACACAAACTTTGCACCACAAAGATGAACATATTTCTACAAACAATTGGTTTACCATTTTAGTTATATTTGGAATACTCTTAATGAGATGACCAAGGGGAGAAATAGACTGGCTCATGGTATATATGAACAACGTTATGTAGGCCTACTTTATGATCAAGCTGTAAAGTGATTGTCAACAGAATCATACTGATTGCACAATAAATGTAACATGTAGAGAACGACAAAATGCTGGCAGTTTACATTATTTTGTAAAACATGTAGGCTACAACCTTTGACATGCAAATTTGCAATTATGATGGGTTATATTAATTAATTCAAGTACACGGAGAGCCATGGCTCTGAGTAGAGGTACGACACATATCCCACACAGAAACTAAACACCGATTTGATTTTGTATCACTACGAAATAAAGGGAGAATTTAGGCTAACCAGCAGGGAACACAGCGGAAGAAAGGGTTAAACATATCAGGAGTGTCGATCGGGCTTATTGCACCTGTCCAAGTCCAAAGTATGATATATTAGCTGGCGTCCAACTAATGTACTTAATTACACCTGCGCCTGAAAAGAGTTGTCACATAGGTTTGGTGTCAACATTGTAGAAGCACATAGTTTCAATTTTCAGAATCCAGAAGACTTTTTAGATTGTCCAATGTAGCTGCCACAAATCATTTGTAGATATTCTGAATCAAAGTTACAGTAAATAAATAATGTAATGTAATCTTCAAAAATTATTTATAAATAGCGTTGACAGTTAAAACAGAACAATACACAGAAAGTAAATTAATCAATAAAACCATAAAAAAGCAAGGTACACAACCCCCACGCAACACTACAGATATCAAAGTTTATGCACGCAAATGTCACAGATGAGAAGAGATGGGATGGTCATATGATGCAAGAGCTAACTTATGAAAGAAATGCTCTTTTGGTACGTGCACAGGTTAGTAATGTATTATTTACCTGCAGAGCATGGTGTTAAGCGCAAAAGCATTTCCACTGCTTCTCTTTGAACATGACTGCTTTGTAGAAATATGTGGCTATAGGCTGGGACACCACAGTTCATTAGCCTGTCTGAAATACCTGTGGCTTTAGTAATATCTCAAGCGATTATGACTTTGTGATTGCCTAATTAAGAACCTTATTCTCTCCTCAGAAGGTTTTCAAAGTATTACTTCCCTGATCAGGGGAACTATGAAAGTGATAATCTATTATGTTGGCAGAAAAGATTGCTTTAACTGCATGAACATTTTACATTGTTCTGGGAATGTATAATCAACAGATGTGTTGCTATTCACAGACATTTTTGCTAAGCAAAATGTATCTGATCACATCTTAAAGATAAAACAAAGGATAAAAATGTTTTCAATAAAGACAAAATCTTATTAATTTAAACAAAATCCTGTCACCCTACAGGTCCCTTTCTTAAAATCATGTTGTGTAACCTTTACCTTATAACCTGCTTACACTGATTTAATTTATTCAATATCGCCTGTCTCCTTAAATCCAGCATTTCTGATCTATCTTCCCCTCGTTCATGTTTCCATTCAGTTCAGGTCCACTGGAATTTCACATCACTCTATTATTTTAATGGGTCATTTACAGTATGTTTATCCAAGCAATGAATAAAGAACCTGCTGGAAGCTAACTGCACAATTTACCTTTCACAGTGGGTTTAAACAAGATGCTCGTTCATAGGTCAAAGGTCATAAAAGGGTGGCAACCTCTCATAGGCCAGCCCATGGCCTTTGTCTTATTTATGTTTGGAGTGAGAAGAACATTGTTGTGTGGTTATCAATTGTCAAGTGATAGTTGCAGTTTGGATGAAGTCATTTTTGCCAATTACAATTGATTATGTGGTTTCCATACATTTTTTAATTGGGAAGATTAGATGTTTGCTGCTGCTGGATGCACATATTGAACAAACAAACATTACTTAATTGTTTTGTTTTTTTAACCATTACCCAGATGGCTAGCTTTGCTAGATGTTTTATTTAAAGCTCATTGAGCAGTGATAAAAAAGCACAATTGCAGAATGACTAAAGATTCATTGTGTCCGGTAAGCACTAAAAGGTGATTAAGTTGTTAGCAGGAAACAAAGGGGAAAGGAAAAAAATGGTACTGATAAAAATGAGAGACGAGATAGAGAGATGAAACACAAAGATAGAGAGAGAGAGAGAGAGAGACAGAGAGTGAGAGAAACAGAGAGAGCAAGAGAGAGAGACACAGAGAGGGAGAAAGAGAGAGGGAGAGAGACAGACAGATAGAGAGAGGAGCATTTAGTTGGCAGACAGCTTCCTGATTCAGCCATGCTGGAGAGATGATAGCTGTTTTGCTCCATGTACCTCATCTATCACTACCTAGTTGTGGAGACTCACAATTTCCCTGCAACACACACATAGGAATATTCACAGGCCACCACATATCCAGCAAGGGGAGAGAGAGAGGGAGAGAGAGATATTATTCAATCTTTCCTTGCCTTACGATCATCTGCTCACACGCATTCGTTCACCATTCACGGCAGGCACCCAAAACCTGCCAATAATGGTTCCACCCGGGTGTAAAGGAATCACTGCAGGTAACCTGGGTTTCCTGCTGTGTTCACAGTGCAATACCTACATTTTTTAAATTAATATTTAAATGAATATCCTTGTGTGTGTGTGCACGCGTCTGTGTGTGTATATCTTCTGATCACACTGCTTGATTCTGTTCTTCTGAAAAATGATCTGCTTGTGAGGCCATTGTCATCTGCTAATCTGAGCACATGAAGTACCTGTGATCATGTATCAATGTGTTATAAGATTGTATTCTGTAATGTTTTTATTCATTCTATGAAGGTTTTGGTGTGGTGCATGCATACACTACAGCTAGGAAAATATCCCTCTCACTATGGGAATATAGGCTCACTGTTAGCAGGCTCACTACCAGCATGTTAACTTTGTCTGTGGTGACAAACATTCCAGTTGTCATAACATACTGCGCGATACGACTTGGGTTTATGTTTTAACACAGTGTCATTGACAGACAGATTTGTCTAGAGACTTTCTGAGTGAGCCCTGGTAGTCAACACACATGATGTAACCAGCTACAAGAAGCCCTGACACTTACGAAAGACATTAGTGCTATAAAACTTATATATAGACAGACATACAGTATATAAGGTGTGTAATATGATAAACAATTGAATTTAGCAATTAACAATTGCACAACATTTATCCCTTAGTGTATTATTTCAGTTGAATGCACCTTTCAATGAAAATATCAACAACCTCCCTGCCTTGAGGTTATGACAAAATCACGCTTGTCTGTGCAAAGTTATATCGGTAATATTCCGAGCAGCACTCTTACATGACGGTATACCTGCAGCTTTGAGGTCTTGCTCTGCCCCCAAAGAAATCTGTTATTCGCACATATCGTGTCACATGGAGGTGTTGCATGGAGGGAATTCCGACTGACAGAACAACGAGGAGATCAGAATGGCTTCAGGAGGGTTGTGTACATGCATGTAATATATAAAGTACATGCATGCACTACAGGGGTCCTCACACCTTTAGACCTCCAAAAGGAAATCATTCGTAGCTTGCATCACAGCTTGCAAACTGCACGCATGCAAATGTGTACATGCACAATGTCGGGCCATAATACATATAGCAGCCTTGATGTTGTCAGATTATAAATTATGTTATTTTATTTATTATGCTTTTCAAACTGTTCTATTTACTTAATACGACATATGTACATGTACAAGCCACACCCCACTTCTAAATCTACGTAACTGTTATTACTACTCATTTCCTGGCCAATGGAGGGCGATGTATAAACATTATATCAGACATAATGTGTTAAAGGAAGAAGGAGGCCGGAAGTGGAAATGTAACTAGCTAGGGGGTGTGGCTACCGGCCGCAGGCATTCTCACGGAGCTGGCGTGGCGGTGGGAATGGTTTTATATCACGGCCGTGGCTGAATTGTATCTTTGGATTGTTCATTGCTTTTTAAAATATTTCTCTATTATTCTTAACACTTTTGAGTCAGAGTCCTCTTTTATTCTTTCTGCCTAAATTACTAATACGTAACAAAGTTACAGCTACTGAATATGATTACTTTAACCATCCTTCTGAAGCATTAGAAGGTCCACCAGAACATCAGGGTGCACCAGAGAACTGCATTCACATACACACACATAGGCTTGCTTTCATGGGTGATGCAGGACATGCGTCTCCCTCAATATTTAGAACACATGTATTTGTGCCCCCAATAAATTAATGAAAGAAGATGTGTGGGCCAGCCAGAGAATGCAGTAGTGATAATATACGGCTAACATGCTTGACAGTGTTAGACGTAGCCTACACTACTCCCAGATGGTGTTAAAAAGCCCAATATTGTGAAGGACTGGTAGCTTCTATAATATATATATCTATTCTGTTGTTCTACGTTGATCTTAGCCAGCCAATCAAGTGGCCTGAATTACGTATTTCCTCAGTAGCTCTTGTTACAGCGCTGGTTCAGTGTGTGAGCTAGCCTGCAAGAATAGCGTCTTGCAACTCGTTTATATTAGTACTGACCTTAACACACGATGTCGTCATTAGTGTGCGTAAAAAGCAAAGTAAGTATGTGATTTTACAAGTATTGTTCTTTCTACTTAGTGACTAGGTGAAACCGGCCACGTGTAGGCCTACGCGCATACACGCCCTGAGCAGCATAGCATGTGATGTGATTCGGCAGAAATAGTCTAATGTTATATTACTGTTACATCATAGCATGTGTGATTATCTGGATAGAGATTGTTTGTGTGATATACTGTGATATTATTTTGTTGTGAGCAGTAGCATAAGTTATGCTTCTTTACGTCCTGCACATTCGACACGTGTGTTATAAGCTAAAGTTAAAGGTGTAGTCACCTAATTTTGGAAATGCATATTTTTGCTGGTAATGTTGTTCATTTGACAGAGCATTTACCTATTTACTGTCTCTGCTAATCACACATTGTTTTTGTTATATTCCAAAACTACACACACCCACATACACAAACATACATACAACCAACCCACATACATTCCAACCATTGTACAAGGCATTTGGACTTCAATAAAGAAAAAGAAAAGAAAAGAAGTGGCAGACATCTGTTTAACATTCTCCACATTCTGACCTGTGGTGATTCAACATATCCCAAACCATCGCTGACGTAGTTTTGAACATAGTTGGACGGTTCCCGTTATTTTAATGTGCACGCTGATTATCCCCAGCCATATGGCATTACGCCAGCATATTTGGCACTGAGGCGCTACCTTTGCTACAAGCTCTGCCAGAGATGCAAGGAGCCAGGGCAGACGTCAGATGCTGACCCAACCGCCACTTCCACGATTTCATTGTGATTTGGACTTTAACAAGGTCTCATTCTCTAATAGATTTGATCAATGTTAGCTCGATGTTAGTTCTGAATGTGCCAAAAGTTTTGAACATGAGTATATAAGATATTAAAGTCCAGAGGTTAATGCATTAATTAAACCTTAAAAAGTTTGTCCAACAAAGCAAGTTCTTGTTAGCAAGTAGCATTAATGCTCTGCGCTGTGAATCACAAGGCCCGAGACCTTGTGTCACCCTGATACTGTACTAAGCACCGCTGAGAGGGAGAATGCCTTCGCAGGTCAGTGCCAGTCAGACACATGGTCCTCTCTTGTGGGTTTTTACAGGAACCTCCATTCTATTATTTCTCTCTCTCTTTCTTTGCGTTTACACTCTCGCCCGTCTCCCTTGTTAGTTTGCATAGTGACACCGCGATTAACAACTCAGGAGGAATTTGTCTAACCTGACATGCCAGAGGATGCACAAGTCCATCTGGGGAGCCGTGCACGTTCTCTGTCGGCACCATGGTCGGTTGGATAACCAGGCCCGTATAGCTATAAACACAACCCTGATTGGATAACCATGCCCGTATAGCTATAAACACAATGCTGATTGGATAACCAAGCCCATATAGCTATAAACACGACGCTGATTGAATAACCAGGCTAACGCTGATTGGTAAGTTCAGTTGCTACTTGGACACATTCAAAATGATTCCGAGGCTTTCCAGACATGGCGAAATTAAACTTAAGCTAAAATTTTTCCATCTATGACTCAAATTGAGGACCAGCTTTCACACCATTAGTAGCATCAGTCTGGTATGGTTTACACTGGGAATGTGGAGTTTCCTTTGAAAATTGTGATAGCAGAATATTCAACACACACTTGCAGTCAGGTTTCCACACAATTCTCTCTTAATTAAGCCTGTGGCCCCAAGCAAACCCTTAAGCTGAGAAAATGGAGACCTTCACTCCTGGAAGTTACCTGTATTACACTGTAGTATCCCCCACCCCGCACATTCATCAGCAATGGTTAAACAGTTCCCTTCGGCAGGTTCAGTTGGTCTATAGTTTATGTCAACAGTGCCCCCTAGTGGGACCAAAAAGGGGCTCTGATGAAAACCTAGCCTCCTTTCCTTTAATTCATTGTGGTTTTAGTATTTAAATGTTAAAAATACATAATCCAGTGATGACAAATGCAGTATTCAGACATAATTTTGAGTACTTCATTAACCTACCTAGGCTGTGGTGGTGGGTAACAGAGCCCCACACAAACTCGTTTATGTGTTTGCAACAACTGTGTCTATGAACACATCATTGCAACCAAAACAACATTTTGGTCCCTTTAGATACTACTGTAATGCATTTGACTCTGCATGAGTGGATATGTGAGTGTATTAACACATCTTTTCTCATGGAAGGAGTCCTCCAACTCTTTTCTCTGGCAAGTGAACCCTCGACCCCCCAAAGTGCGGACCAAATGCATTTGCTTTGGGTGACTTATACCCATGCACCTGCTTACGCTAGCAAACCTCTGCTTCCCAAGGAGACCTGTATCTGGAAAATAACAAGCCTCCAATGAGGTAATGACATTTCCTCCACTGTAATGTGGCCAGAGGCATCTTTCTCTCTTGCTCTCCTTCTCTCAGCAAACGACAAGAGAAATCTGACCTGCCACGGTGACAAGCCCAGACTCTAATCGTCAGGTACAGCTTTCACTATGGCACAGGAGTCACGAAGTAGGGGCTAAATAATTGAATAGGTGCAATATATTGGGGCAGGGTGGTGGGTGGCATGTGATAACGATAAAGGACATGCTTTCCAAAATGTCTGGCTGCAATGTTCTCTGCTTGGTTTGGTTTTTAAATGTCAAAGCACTTCTCGAGCTTTTCACGCTCCAGCAAAAAGTTCCTAGTCTTATCGAGCGTGTGTTATCACTTTCTTGTCCTCCTCAATACAGCTTCCATTCATTTTATTTTTAAGGGGTTAAAAAATGAGGTGTTTTATTATTATCTGTTGTTATTGCTGTGGGTTTCCATCAAGTTCCAGGGTTGCTATGACAACATAGTGCTATGTCATGCAAGCGTTTCACCTTTGTCTCACGTCATGCTGCCCCGCATCTCTGTGGCCGTGCGGAGAGGACTTCACGGACGGCAGTACAGATACCCGATTTCATGGAAAGGTGTAGATGTGCGGGGGGGGGGGGGCTGACCTTGGAAGGCTGGCTTCTCTGCTGTTTGGGAGTGGGGGTAGGTGTTTACCTGAGCAATGTTCTGCGTAAAAACAAGCATCCTCTTTCACGCTAGCCAAATGGCAAGTGCCATATATGCAGTCAGGTGAAACCGATGTGGCCTAGTTCTCGAAGGCAAAGAACTGCCACCCTACCCTCCCCCGATGTGACAAAGAACATCACCCGTGTCCAGATGAGGAGTTTTAGAGTGCATTAGGAGGCAAAAAAACAAAAGGTTATGTAAACACAAAACAAACAGTTAAAAGGCTAAAAGCTAAGGCTAAACATATTGTTTATTACACATTCTCTCCATTCTGTTACAGATTCGTGAAAAAAGTGTCTGAAAGAAACATGAGAGTTGAAAAACTCGAAGCAACATCAAAACATGTTATGCACATTTCATCCACCATTTTTCCCACACGTCTTTCTGAGGAATCACAAAACGTCAGCATCAGAAGTCGTTCCTCTCACTGCCAGGAGTGTGATGCTGCCAGTCAAAGTGAAGTGAGATTGCCCCGGCGTGGTGCGTTCTGTGAAGAACGCCCTCCAGAAAGGAAGGCATTGTGTTGAGAGCGTCCTAGGGGCCCACTGCTGGTGTCACCCTGAGCAGGGAGCTTGTCACGGGCCTGTCACTGTCGGGTGGCTTGAAAGTGTGAAAAAGACCTTCTCAGGGGACACTCAGTGAGGAAGGGGAGGAAGTATATTCATGCGAGATAAGAGGCGGAACGTTGGGGAAGGAGGGGGGTCTTGACTTCCTGTCAATCCCCTGAATGGTGGGTCTGAAAACCAGCATGGTGGCCAGTTCCGATGGCTATATTATTCACCTTGACAGACCGTGTCGCGGCCAAGGAGGGCACTGACACAGCCCATCCAAAATGAATGCTGACAGTTGGGGCTATCACTTACACTCACCGTGCAAAAAGGCTTGATCCTTTTGACTGTTAGATTATTGGGTATTGAACTTTCATCAGAAAAGTGATTCTAGCATTAACATTTGACAGGCCCTTTGACAGATTTTGTTAAAATGACGTCTCCTGAGAATAGTTTCATTGCAGTATAAGAAAAGTCCTTAAAAGTTTGTTAAGGCGAGTCTTGTGAAGGAATCATTTCTTGTGAGTGATTATTCTGGTTTCATCTAGTTGAGAATGCAATTCACTGTGGCCACCTAGGTAATTGCAGCATTAGCATAATTTACTAACCTATGTACAAATAATCATCATGAATGGTGTTGCTCTTGCTCTTTGATAAAGTGGGTAGTAGAAAATGTCTGTGTGGGGTGTTAAGTGCTGTTCTTATTCAAATAGTCAGATAGCTTGTGTCGATTATCCATGTTTAACCGCATGTCATACCGGGGCACCCTGCAGATCCACTCTGCTTTCCTGACGCTGCACAGCAGATTGTACACACTGGCAAGACATGTGTTTGACAGCATGTCCGCGTCACACATGCATAATATACTGTAAAGTTAGTTGTAATAATTGTATAGTAGAGTAACTGCCTTGGCTTTCAATAATGCTAGCTAGATGCTACTCTAGGTGTAGTCTCAGCCTCTTCCGTCCATTAGCACTACGTCACATAAGCAACTCTGCTGAAGTTCAACAGCACTGAATTGAAATTGATAAGTACTGTAGATTTTCATTGGCTGTTAGCATTGTCACTGACAACGTCTGTATTGTATCTGTAATTCCGGGTGCGACGGTAGTGTAGCCTGCTTTATGTACTACTTTCAGTTGTTATATACATTAGTTACATTCAACTTGAGTTACGTAGTTGGTTGAGGTGTATGTCAATCAAAATACCTTTCCTGTCAGGTAGGCGGATCTTGACGCAGTTAGCTAGACTTTACGTAAGTTAAGGCTGGTTCTGCAAGACTACTAACTAAACTAACTACACTAAATGTATAGCTCTAAAATCCTACAGCTGCAATAAGTATTGCTAGAAGAGCCTGTGGTGTACATATTGAACACCAGGTTTGCTAAGACTATTGGTCAGACAGTAAGTGTTGGTGTTTTTGACACTATATACAAGCACACACAGCTGGTTTCTATTCTAAAATGTGTAAAACACATATGATGTAGCCCAGTGAGGATAAGTGTGGCTCTGAGGATATAATGACATCTCAAAGAACCTTGCCCAGACACAAACCTGGTTCTCTTGGGAGGTTCATATACACTAGCCATCTAACATCTCACTATCCCTCTTTTTCCAACTACACTGTGAGATGTTTTTTCCATAGACGACAATATTACGCCAAGTCTGGGATCCTATTTCGAGAAAATTTACAAACTGGACAAATTAATGTTTAAATCAGCATCAAATCTTTCTTATCAATAATAATATCACAAATCAAATTGGAATTAAACTAGAGAGTTTCGATGAGAGGGGCTTAATACTGATTCACAATTTCCACATACTGTAACCTCTCATAAACATAAATCACTGAGGCTTTAAGAAATTGTCCTGAAGACAGCTGGCTGGATGGACTGAGGAGTTAGCACAATCTCTCCCTAAGTTGACACTGGCTGCAACACAACAGCAGTTGTAGCTGAAATACTGAAAAAACCTGTTTAAATAAACTGTTTTCCCCACATATTATGGGTTAGCTTTCATATATAATTCAGAAAAAAGGGAAAGGCCTTAGATTCATGTGAGAGTGAGACTCATTTGGAGTGTATGCACATAATACTCTCTCAATCATCCCCACCAGTATTAGCAGATGACCTGCCTTCTATTAAAATGCATTACTAGGACATTTCCCGAGCTGTGCACCACTAATATTAAAAGCTCATTAGCCGGTGTTGATGACTGTCTATCAAAACAGCAAAGCTCGAGCAGAATTATAAAACCTGCCATATGGGATGACTAGAAGACTAAAAGGGATTAAAGTAAATGACTGAGCAAATTCTTGATGATGGAGGTTGTGAGTGCTATGGAGCCATCCCATCTGACAATTTAACACCAAGAAATGAAGTTGCAAAAGCTTCAATGTCTCTTTGGAGCAGGTTATACTGAGTAGTCTACACCTGGGAACACAAGTCAACAGACACACAGGTGAACATCTGTGCGAACACAAGGTTATGAGTTTTCAATCCTATAATTATTGTTCATAACATGATTAATGTCTAATTGTGCAGAATTGTGCAAAATGCGACTGCTTGATTGTTGACTGGTACTAGGAAGAGGGACCACATCTCTCCGATATTTGCTTCCTTTCACTGGCTGCCAGTCAAGTTTAGAATAGATTTTAAGGTGCTGCTACTGGTTTTTAAGGTATTACATGGATTGGCCCCATTGTATATTTCAGATCTCCTTACATTTTATCACACTACCAGGCCCTTTAGATGATCCAACCAGTTTCTTTTATCTATTCCACAGTCACAGTCACGGTTGAAAACTAAGGGTGATCACACCGAGACTATACAACAATCTTCCCTTGTCTGGCAGATCATCCCTCACCACTGAGACATCTCTTGTAAAAACACATGTGTTCTTTAGCATTCAAGTAAATTCTGGGACACTGTGCCGTGTTTGTTGCACAGTGTTTTTTTGTTGTTTTATTTTATAGATACAGTATATTCATTGTTAATTGCATTGTTGTCTACAGCACTTTGGTCAGAATTGGCTGTTTTTAAAGGTGATTTATAAATAAACTGACTTGACTTAATTCAAAGTGTAGGACTGTATGACTCTTTTTCTACAGCGGAGGAAACCTTCATGGGTTATTTCAATTCGTCTGGTTACCTACCTTTGACCTAGTGGCTGATTGCACATGCCGTGGCTAGGTTTACTCACCACATTGATTTCTTAGCCAGTATTCAGGGTAGAGCTCCCGAGACACATCACCCTCCTCTACCTCTGATATTCTCTGTAAATCTTATTAGAAATGGAGGCTTCTGCTCCTTCTGAAAGGAGTACAAGGTGAAATGAAGAGCAAGGAGCAAACTGGGTAGTAGCCTCGTTCTGACCCCTTAGCATTATTACTGTAACTTCAAACCACAAAATAAGCTTGTTCTTTCTTTGCGAGACCTTCATAAGTACATCTGTATTTTGGACTTGACTTATTAGGGCAAGATAGAATGAAGGAATGTTCACAAACCTCCATTGCTGAGTCAGGTCCCCAATGGGTGCTAGCTAATGATAGCCGATCCTGTTAGATAAATAGCCGGGCCGGCTCACCTCAGAGGCGAAGGCCAGCTCGACCATATTAAAAGCTCTGCGGTGTCGCCAAAGCACTGTTTGGCATGCTAGTGGGCGGCTGTGCGTTCGTCACAGAGTCATCTCGGGAATACTTTTCTACCATTACTGATCACAGGCCAGAATCCTATGGCCCTGAAAACCCAACAGCCAGGATTTATAGATTTACCTTTGATTGGCCCTCCCACATTTGTACCTTCATAAATAATTTTACAGCTCCACTAATGCTACTGTTGGGAATAAACAAGGTTACAGCAGACAAGATGAGGCCGAGATTTAGTTGCCGGTGTCCTGACATTCTATCCTACCCGACAGATTGTCCTACCTCGTCATACTGCGCATGCGTACATTCAATTTGCGTAATTTTCGTCAAGACTTGAGACATGCCCAATATTTTTTCCTACCTGCTTCCAGAATTATATAGTTGTTGAATATATTGTGGAAATGTTTGTATTGCTGTCGAAATCAATTATTTTAACATAATACATATAATATATTAGTTATTGAGCATAGTATATTATTAATACATTAGCTAAATTCATGATAGTTTACTTGGCCTACTGTAGGCTATATGAATATATTTCACGCCATTCAGGGACATTTTAGCACACTAACAAAGTTATTTTCACCCGTCGATTTAATTATTTATTTGCCAGCAGTAGCACTAGCTATACCAAAACGTTATTT
>JAODOY010000574.1:11905-36153 GCA_025399855.1 Forbesichthys papilliferus | reverse complement strand
GTGTGTGTGTGTGTGTGTGTGTGTGTGTGTGTGTGTGTGTGTGTGTGTGTGTGTGTGTGTGTGTGTGTGTGTAAAAGCGTAAAAGCTAGAATATCTAATTTCTTACTTGAGAGTACTTCAAAACACCAGGTATACTGTAAACATGCTCGGTACGTGATCAGAAATGTACGCATGTCTACTTTGTTCTATGTTTGAGAGGAACCACTTTATTTTTGCCATTGTGTTTCAAAGTAAACTGGACCATGTTGTTGTTGTTGTTGTTGTTGTTGTCAGAACATCCTGAAACGAACAAAGGAAGGAACCAAAGAGGAGCAAACAGCCTCCAAAGCCTTGGATTCAGTTTCTAAGGTAACGCCCTTTGCCCTTCTAAAAATATGTGACATTCTAACTTTTCCACTGGGCACCCAGGTGTGATCCATTGTCAGAGACCTATCCTTCAAGCTCCCTGTAAAATAACCAATAGAAATCCGGCACGTTAAAAATGTGTCCAACACCAAGTGAAACGGAGGTAGTTCAGAGGGAGAGAAATGTCCAAAGTTGACGGGTGGAAATTATAATGATATGGACTGGTGCTATGAAGGATTTGACTCATAGTCAGCCAGCGTGGTTCATACTGTTATTGCTCAAACACAATGCTTATTGAATCACAAATGTTCAATAGTCTGGCCAAGATAAAAATTCATAGATATGGTTTTAATATACTGTTTAATTACTATTATTTGTATTTATTATATAATATATTATGTCTGTCTATTGTCAAATAATTCTAAAAAGTTACTGAATTAAAAAGTGAAATCATAACATATTTCCAAATCAGCATGCAACTTGTGTCCTTTTACTAAGTAAAAAAAAAAACATGGCCGTTCCATGTGATCACATTGTGTTGTTTTTCCTGTGCGGGTCTGAGCCAACTTTCTATGTTGTGGTATTCTTTAGCTATTGTAAGAATGAAGGCCTGAACTCCGCAGTGACTCACCAGGTCACTGTGATTGAGAATAATGGAAATGAAAAGCGTGAACTTGTCAATGGCTTCGTGGTGTCCACACAGGGAGAGGCGAAAATGCATTCGTGTGAACGCGATACAAGCAATAGGGAAGTGGTTTATGTAAGAGGATACATAGGTGGCTGGGTATTTAGTAAATATGTAAATATGTCTTGTTAAATTGTCACATGTTTTTTTTGTTTTTTTTTCTCACACACAGATTATTGCGGAGTGCAACACAGAGGTGGGGAAGATGAAGCAAATGGAGGAGTTGATCCATCTCTCTAAAATGCTGGAGTTTGACAAGCTTAAGGTAGTTGGCACACACACACGTGCACCCGCACACACACACACACGTGCACCCGCACACACACACACACGTGCACCCGCACACACACACACACGTGCACCCGCGCGCACACACACGTGCACCCGCGCACACACACGTGCACCCGCACACACACACACACGTGCACCCGCGCACACACACACACGTGCACCCGCGCACACACACAGTGCAGGTGAGTGGAGATGCATAATTGCGTCTTTATATGCAGCCATATAATCAAGTCAGAGGGAATTACCACGGCTCCCGCTACTACCCACCTAGTGTATGTGTTCGTGAACTAATTACATCACTGCACAGCGAACAGTGTTGGGTAGGTTACTTTATAAATGTAATCTGTTACAGTTGTTAGTTACCAGACAACATTTATAATCAGCAATGTAACGTTTGGATTACCTGAATTTAGTAACATAATCTGATTTCTTTTTAATTACTTCAGGTCTAAACACTGTTCTTTGAATGCCATCCAATGCAATTTACGGCATTGGCACGCAGTTGCGTGTGCGTGCGTGCGTGATTAACATGTTGTCCCTGTACCTTAATAACAGCCTCACAAAATAGAAAAAAATACAAATCCTTTTAATAAATTAAATGAATTATTCCTGTAAATAAATTAATATTATTTCTCATACCTGCCTGAGTGTACATTAAAAGTTATCACCTGAGGGAAAATGCATGGTTATCATCTTCACTGTCTACAACCAAGTTTCTCCATGATGTTTGTAATCTCTGTTACCCCCCTCCACATCCCCCAGGCCATTCCCATCATCTCCCAGGTGCGACATCTGGAGAAGAAGGGAGAGCTTCAGGAGATGTCCAAAGGAGGAACTATATTCAACTCGAAGGCAAAGTTCACGCCCATATTCCTCTTCCTCTTCAATGACCTGCTCATCGTCGCTGCCAAGAAAGGGTGGGTGACTATGAACACAGCAACAGTAGCCTGACGTGCCAGATGGATTGTTAGACACAGGTCCATCTGGGAATCAAAACTTTTTGAAAAGGGCAGGGACTTCCAAAAAACAGATCTGTCTGTACCTCGCTGATACCAGGCCCGTATAGATCTGTCTGTCCCACGCCCGTATAGATCTGTCTGTCCCAGGCCCATGTAGATCTGTCTGTACCAGGCCCATATAGATCTGTCTGTACCACGCCCGTATAGATCTGTCTGTCCCAGGCCCGTATAGATCTGTCTGTCCCAGGCCCGGATAGATCTGTCTGTCCCACGCCCGTATAGATCTGTCTGTACCAGGCCCGTATAGATCTGTCTGTACCAGGCCCGTATAGATCTGTCTGTCCCACGCCCATGTAGATCTGTCTGTCCCAGGCCCATATAGATCTGTCTGTCCCACGCCCATGTAGATCTGTCTGTACCAGGCCCGTATAGATCTGTCTGTCCCACGCCCATATAGATCTGTCTGTCCCACGACCATGTAGATCTGTCTGTCCCACGCCCATGTAGATCTGTCTGTACCAGGCCCGTATAGATCTGTCTGTACCAGGCCCGTATAGATCTGTCTGTCCCAGGCCCGGATAGATCTGTCTGTCCCACGCCCGTATAGATCTGTCTGTCCCACGCCCGTATAGATCTGTCTGTACCAGGCCCGTATAGATCTGTCTGTCCCACGCCCGGATAGATCTGTCTGTCCCACGCCCGGATAGATCTGTCTGTACCAGGCCCATATAGATCTGTCTGTCCCAGGCCCGGATAGATCTGTCTGTCCCACGCCCGTATAGATCTGTCTGTCCCAGGCCCGTATAGATCTGTCTGTCCCAGGCCCATGTAGATCTGTCTGTCCCACGCCCGTGTAGATCTGTCTGTCCCAGGCCCATGTAGATCTGTCTGTCCCAGGCCCGTATAGATCTGTCTGTCCCAGGCCCGTATAGATCTGTCTGTCCCAGGCCCGGATTTCTTGGCCTTTCAGACTCATTCTCACGTCAAGATAAAACTGAAGCTTGCCAGATAGCGAGGCTAACGGCAGGGCTCCCTCACCCCAAAAAAAAGAGAATTTGAATACCCGTCGCTAGACACGTTTTCTATTCATAATGCTTGGATCTGTAGATACGATACTGTAAACTTCTTTTTTTTTTCTGCACACATGAAATGCATTATAGCAGCATAGTAGTTATTAAAGGGAAGTTGGGGGTTTTAATATATTGTAGCTATGGGCAGTGGAAAACATTTGTTTTTCTTCCTCAAATAAATGGTTGATTCTCTATTTGCAAGAGGCACGACTACACAGCTAAGCCATTGTATATGTCAATATTGGCCAATTCTGGCCAGAGATGAGCTCTTGTTTAGGGGATGCTGTGTTGTATTTGAAAGTCCCTTAATAGTGGAGTTACAGGTGAGCCTTGCGCAAGGCGGAACTTTCTGGATAAGAAAAGGGAACCAGTCGTGTTGGAGCCCGTCACAGCGGTGCATGCCGCCGCTGTGGTGGGCGTGACGTGACCACAAATCTTCTCCGTTGATCAGTTCTACAAAAAGCACATCGATGCTTCTCACATGACGCCACAAATCACTGCAAAAAATAATTGAATAGGGCAGGATACAAAGGAGAATAAAGACATCTAATCAGCACACTATCGCACTCCTGTTTTTATCTAATGTGAATGTATATTAATACTAGAGAAGGCACTGCTACACTACTTAATAACTACTAAACCATATCAATACGATTTAATAAAGTTCAGCACACTGCTCACCTTGTGACACTGGTTTTAGTTTTTGTTCCAGTCGCATTCCGGTTGGTTAGTCATTTCTCTTTTTTCTTTTATGATTTGTAAAAGTCTCCATGACATGACATGACATGACATGACGGGGGGAAAAAGATAAATAAAACAACCAAAACATAGTACGTCACTCAACATAATGAGCGTTTGTCGTGTTTCTTATTAATAATCTTATGCCGGGTGATGATGTTATTTGTATGTGAATTACTGTATACACTACCGAAAACAAGTTCATTATTATTATTTATTTTGTTACTAGTTATATCAGAATGCGTGTCTTTTATTACGACTTATGTAACGATCAGACCATAATTCATGAATACTCAATTATTTCAGAAATGAAAGTTATTATTTTCTGTTGTAATCAGAATATCTATCTCTCTCTCTCTCCCTCCCCCTGCACCCCCTTGTTCTGTCATGGGTCTGTGTTGCTTGTTGTCGTTGTGGCTTGCTCTGTCCTGCTCCTCAGGGTGTGGGGGGTGGGGGGTCCCCTTGCTTCTCTCAGAACAGAGCCACACCTCCAAATGTAAATAAAAATACTTCTATGACACAGTGGTCCTGGCTGAACCGTTGTCTAACTACACTGTGTCTACTGTGACTAGTCACTGTGTAGAGAACACTAATGAGGACGCCCGCCTTTGTCGTTGACAGTGCGGAGCGCTTCGTGGTGCTGGACCACGCCCATCGCTCCCTGGTTCAGGTGCAGCCATTGGAGGACGGGTGCGGCGGGCCAGTGCCCCATGAGCACTGCTTTAATCTCACGCTGCTGGAGAACCACCAGGGCAAGATGGTGGAGAGGCTCATTAAAGCCCCTTCCCAGTAAGTGTGTGTGTTTACTGTTTTGGTGCAGAGCCGTGGAAATAACAGTTACGCCAATGGAAGTTCGAAATTGTCAACGGTCACATAACTTCATTTTTTGGGTAATTATTAGTCAGTAAATGCGCTGATTTACATTTAAAATGTATAGGGTACTTTTAGTATTTACGCTAACTTACGGGAACTATTTTGAGGCTCCACGATCCGCCATTGCTGTGAAAAAACAGTGCATTGGAGTGAACAGAGATGACGCAACTCTCTCTTTACATGGCTCTGGGTTAGTGGTACTGGTTCTCTTGAAATTACTGACCTTGGCTGCATTGAGGAGCTGGGAAGTGTTTGCTATATCTCAATGTTGTCATGGCTACATAACAAGCCCCAGTATAGCTGTGCCAGTGTTTCCTGCCTTTTCCCATCAGAACTGGATTTGTCAGATGTGTGTTCACACGCTGAATGAAAGTTGTCAGACGAGACGACATCTGACATCGTCTTTTTTGTTTATTGAGCGGCATACGGGGCCAAATCGTTGCTGTATTACGCAATGATTACACAAACCAGCTATTGTTGTTTTGGGGTTTTCTGTCAATCAACAGGTCAGATGTGGACAGGTGGATTGCAGCATTCCCCAACTCCAGCAATCCAGACGGAAATGAAGAGGATGTGATTTACGAGGACTGGGGTGAGAACACACACACACACACACACACACACACACTCAAAAGTACACTAACATCGTACTACACACCCTAACCTGCATTACCCTTGTGATTTGTAAACATACAGAATACCATCTAATAATGTTGCATGCATGTGTGTGTGTGCGTGTCAGACTGTCCCCAGGTACAGTGTGTGGAACAGTACTTGGCCCAGCAAGCAGATGAACTCAGCCTGGAGCCCACTGACATCGTCAACATTGTGCGCAAAACCAACGAAGGTACGGCCCAAATCCTGTTTGATGATGATGAGACAGAGGATGTCTAGCTGAACATATAAGATAGATAATCGAGTTAATCGGCGTAAAATAGGATCATACAGACGCGGGAAAAATTAGGAGACTGCTGCGATGTTTCCATTTGCCCCATTGCCAGATGTGAAGGGTTAAAACGAAGTTTGCGGACAATGCAGTATTATTTCCCGAACTTGCCTCAGGAATATTTCAGATCATATTTAACAGCTGTTTGTAAACCTTGATCATGATAACCGCTCACCTCGATCCTCACACAGCCTTTCATCAGTTTGATTTGGGACGATGTTTATGCCACCAAGCTAGGCCATTACCTGTTGCACCTTGTTTGACTATGTGGTAATAGGTATAATGACATTATGATGCATTTGTTCTATTTAGAATATTGTTTGCTTATAATTGCTGGTATACGACCTGTCCAACTACTGACAAATGTACTACATGTAAGTAGCTTTGGATAAAAGCGTCTGCCAAATGCCGTAAATGTAAGATACAGGAACCTTCTCCTCTATATCATTGCATGTCTACCTGTCTAACCCCCCTCCCCCATTTGTGCTCTTTTCTGCTCCCCCCTTTCCCCAGGCTTGTACGAGGGGATACGTCTGTCGGACAGCCAGAGGGGTTGGTTCCCTGTGGCCAATGTTTTGGAGATCACCAACGAGCATGTGAGGCGACGCAATCTTCGCGAGCGCTACCGGGTCATGCAGGCAGCCACCGCCATGGCAACCAGCAAGGGCTTGGCCACATAGGAGGACGGGACTCTCTGAGCCGCATCGGTCTTTAATGTTTATGGAACTGCACACGGAACATTCGCACACGTTTCCGGGGATACACTCACGAGGAACATGGCCGTCTGACTCGGCGGTTCTCAGGTTATACTTGGCTTCTGTAATCCCGTTTTTTTATTTTTATTTTTCAAGCGGCGTAGCCCTTAGAAAATAACTTTTAACGAAGAAGGGAAAAAATAACAATATTACCTATGATTATACTGTAACATTTACATCTGTGAAGTTGGCCATATGATGAGAACGTGAAAGTATTTTGATTCCTTTGCGCGTCGATAACGTGTGCAAAATAAACATTTCTGCTCAAACCGTTTGAAAAATTACATTTTCATGCATTTGACGTGATGTCATCCAATAATGGGGTATTATAGACCAAATTATTCCAAAGTAGTCCCATTTGTTTATGTTGTTTGTGCATGTTTGGGAATTGAGTGTGGTCATTTTGTGAATGAATCAGACTACTTTCTAATAATTTGGGGGGGGTTTTGGGTGCTGGTGACCTTTTTATTATTATTATTATTTTTTAATTTAAAACAGTTTTGCAGCACAATTTTGTTTATTTTACGTGCACTATCTAATCAAACCACATTGAGGTAATTTGGGAGTAAATTGGTGCTGATGACATCACACGACAAGTAAATTACATAATTTAAATAATGATGCACTTTTATTAATTTTGCATGCACAAATGAATCTCACCACTTTGGAATAATTTGGTCTTTACTGCTCGGTGATGTTGCATCGTAAAAACATTTCTCTAAAACGGTTTGAGCACAAATGTTAATTTTACATGCAAGAACTAATCAAAATACTTTCATTCACATTATCATTATATCGGGTGCCAACTTCACAGATGTAACATTTCACTGCAGTGCATAAAAATGATTAGAAATTAAATTTAATTCAGTGACTCCAGGAATACACAGATTTACATTTCACTAATTTATTTATAGGCCTTATTTATATAGAATATGTTTTGAAAAATCTGCAGTTTTAAAATGTTATGTTGCATTTAATAGTACTAGAAGTAGGGTACATGTGCCACCATTTGAGAAAATCAGTCCTAAAAAGATTTGGCTCTCTATAGCAAGGAGAATGCTCATGACCAAACAACTGCATTTTGACATGTCACCATGGATGCCAATGTATACCACCATATATACCAACAGCACAGTTTTCGACTTAAGAGTATTCAGTGCATTGAGGTGAAGCGTGAAGTGAATGCACATGTTGTGATTAGAACTGCATATGCAGGCATAATTGCTGAATGCCTGTTATGTAATGCAAATCTATCTGGGAACTGCCAAATCAAAATTACACTCTTTACTGCAACCGGTTCCAGTTTGAACAGATGTAAGATAAAAATACTAAATGGAATTTTAAACTGAGCCACACACCAGGATGTGCTTTTTAATGACATTTTACCAATTTGTTTTTAGCGCGTTCAACTGATCTAATATGTATTGTAATGACACGATTCAAAGTTACTGAACAGTTGCAGGGCAATGTCTTTTATGTTTACTGTATTTTTGAACTACTGTTAAGTGTCTTGTTGTATTGCTGTCTTGTAAGAAGGGTCAATACGGTGGAATATTAGCACCTCCTGTAGATTGTCTGTCTGTTTTAAAGACTGGGAATAGCTTTGTTGATACAATGTAAATAGCTGCTGTATATATTGGGTGTTTGAGCGGGGGATGGATACCATCCTGTTTTCTACAGGACATTTGTACAGTAGTAATAAAACTGTCATTTACACTGAAATAATTTTTTTTATTTGAGTATAAAAGGAAAATTATAAGGCACATCGTTCTAAACTGAACTCAATGTATTCAAGTGGAACATTGGCTATATGTACTGGTAGCTTTGGCTCAACATTCAAACCAAATGAATGTTTTCACAGCACAAGCTGAAACGTGCAGAAAGCAACACACACACACACAGCAACAAAACGAGTTTGTAAAACCAGACGTGTGGCAGTTAAGGTGCTACGTAATGTCCTCTGTCAATGGCAACGGAACGGGCAGCAGGAAACTCTTGGGGCTCCCACAGGCTCAGTAGAGCATGCACAGCAGTCCCCTCCGACTCCGCTAGGGTGCCCTCCCTCGGGCCAAACACGCCTACGAAGACCGCCGGCCCTTGCTCCACCTTAGAGTCTGAAGACCGTGTTGCAGTGACTTGACCCTCATGGGAAACACGAAGACCATCGCCACCTAGTGGCTGCCCGTTCACATTGTCGAACCTAGTACTACCCAGTGAATCAAAGTTCATTCTTGCCGCATATTTCTGGGTAAATTCACAGTTACAGACACGGGGGCTCATCGGTGAGGGCCCCACATCTGGTGCTGGTTGGATATCAGCGTCTCCCGGTGGATGTCCCTCTTGTAGAAGGTTCTGTGGGCTTTGTGTCGACCCCCTCAGTTGGCTCCATCGAGTATTCTGCAGGCAAAACTCCTCAATCAGGCTTAACAGAGTCAGGAGCGTGTTGGCGGCCTCCAGCTCTGCGTCGGACCAAAGCCTCGCACGACAGCGCTCGCTCTCCAAAATGGCTGCCTGCGTGCGACATGCGTGCTCGTCGTCGTTAACGCTGGGCGGGCTCAGCTCCGTTTCCATGCCCTCCGCCGGTGCCTCGTCTCTGACGGCAGTGTGGGCGAAATGGTGGCCGTGAGCGCTCATGTTGGGGTCTCTGTAGTGGAGCTTCAGGAGGGTGGTTATGGCCTGGTCCTCCTCCTGGGTGAGCTGGACCACACCCCGGGTGGGCGGCAGCGATGCGCCAACCGGCGTTCTCCAGTGGGGACTCCCGAGGCTCCTGGTGGGGTGGGCGCCGGCCATGAACGGGTCAGGTTGGCCTGGGGGGGCAACGAAAGGAGACATAACCGGAGGCGGCGTGTTGAGGCGGAAACACTCAAACACCTGGTGAGGAGAGAGAGAGAAAACTGTAAGACGCTTAAAGATGTTAAACGTGGTAATGTCACTGAGAAATGTCTATTCGCTGTGTTCATAGTACTATATAATCCTGAAAATAAACATTTTTCAAAAGCAGTGAAATGTTTACTAAATGTGTTCCACATTGCACAATTCAGCTCACCTTTGCAAGACTTTAAACTGTCTATTTATTTGCCGTCGTATTTGCATTTGAGTAGCCAAAAGCATAATTTGTCTTGTCACAAGTTGTAGGCTACTGTATACATTCAGTAAGATATTTAAATGTAAATAGACATTTGTTATCGTTTTTACACAAGCATTGCTATATCTGTCAACCTTTAATTATGTACTACAGTACTGATTTTCTTTTTGTCCTTAAAGCGCTCTTGTGGGAAAAGTGTTTAAGCCATATAACACATCTGAGACAACAATTTAATTGAACCCCTCTCCAATCTAACCTGATAACATGGGGAAACGACCAGTTAGTACACAAGCCTTAAAAATACTTTTTAATACTGTGTTCTCAATCAGCGCTGCCTGCTATTTGACCTTGACTGGCATTGGCACTGTTGGCAAGCCAACAAGCAAAATAACAAAAACATCTGACCTGTAAAGAGAGTCAAAATGCACAACGAATGGGTAAAATACTTATATGGTATTAAGAGTTTGGTTGGACTTTGTTTTTGTTGCTTTGCTGCCACGGCTCAATTTTAAAAATAAAGCTTTTATTTAAACTTTGCACACACTCACCCTTAAATCTGTCACTGCGTTATGGATCCTTCTCCCACCGTCATCGTAGAATAACTGAAACGGGGTGATGAGAGGAACCTCTAAGGAATGAAAACACTGTCAAGCACATACATCATGGGCTATATAGGGGTCAAGCCTAGGCCTAATAACCACACACTGCGAGCGGTCGCACTTGAATTCACGTTATTTGGGATGGACGGCACACCCACCAGCATGCTCGGTCCAGTTCATGCTGCAATGTGCTGAGGCCGCTGCCATGTACACAGGCATGAAGGATGGGTGGCTAAATGTTCTGCTGGAGAGAGGTGGCACTGTCGGCAGCCGACGTGTTTTCTATTTTGGGGGAATTGTGATTATAAAATGTAGCCTAATGTCAGACAGCTTTAATCAAATACATTATAAAATGCATGTGCGTTTTCATGCAAAACCACTACGTTGAATTGGAAACTCACCGAAATTCTCTCGTCCACATCCATGTTTTTAAAACTGTAGAAAGAATGCTTTCTGACTGAGACACAACTTCACCCCAAAAGGTCAACAACAACAAGCGTTCATTACTGCGCGGCGTGCAAGATAACAATGTTAATGTGAGAGTTAGCGCCCCTGCCGGCACAATGTATATACTTGTGTAGATCCTTTTGAATCAGAAAAATAGCTGATTAGGTCGTTTTATAAGTTCGTTTTACAATCTATGAAACAATAGGCTAAGTTGCATAAATATACATACCAAAAGCTTTAGAGCCATATAGACGCTCATATGTTAGCCAGTTAGCAAACTAAATCCTACAAGCCACCAGGAACCACAAGGCAATTTAAACTAGGGTTTTAAGGGGGTTTTGTAGAGTATGGTGACATTTAGTAAGACATTCACTGGGTAATTTCCACTGGCACAAAGGCCCTCAGGCATAGCTTTTATGCACAACTCAACCATCTTGCAGTCAATTAAATTAATTAGGTAATGTAATCCCTGCCTAATTATTTAATTAGAGTAATATAAATCCTAATTTCTCTGCAATGCAAATACATATGGCAATCTATAAGGGTGTGTACACTTAATGTAAAAACAAAAAATCAGTGCAGTGATGTTTATTTATAATGTACTTTGTCATATGTATCATCATATAAGATCAATAACATATAGGATGTTATAGAAAAGTTTACTAGTGTGGAATATTCCGTGTGGTCACACTTGGTGGCCAAACGTTTGGTCATTGCCATGCAGACTAACACCATGGTCACAGCCTTGAGACCCGGCTCCTCTTCCTCTCAAGCACCGAGCGCGGCCCACACACTCGCACCGGAGGCCTCCCTGGGAGAGCGACGGCGCGGCGCGGCCACATTTCCTGGAGTAGCTTTAGCCGCTTGTTGAGCAGAAAACGTACGGGTGTGGACTGCCGGGTAGCGACACTGCAGGGTGAGCCTGAGGTGGCACGCACAACACTGACATCAGCACTATCCAGGTGCATAAAACTAGCATCTTATTTCAAATGACATCAGACAGTAACTCAATTATTTTAGAAAAAAGAACATTGCATAAACTCATCACATTTCAACCAAAGCAGAAATGGCGGCAGATGCCACTGTATTCGGCGTCAGTGTTACCGGGCAGTCGCCACGCAGTTATGTCATTTAGCATAAGTGTTTATCCAATACTTACTTGTGTAACGTAGTGTTGTGCGGTAGTAATCCTCACTCTCCGACACCTAAAAAGGACGCTCTGGCGAACCCACAACCTTCTGGCTGGGAGTCCCAACACCCAGACCACTACCCCATCCTATACCAGACCCCTTGGTTTGGGACTAGAACCCAGAACCCATGAACCAGGCGACCCAAAGGGCATAATGTCTGTCCTTGAGGTGTCGGGGTGCAAGGTTTACATTACTGCACAACTTTTCCAGTTACATCAGCTGCACCCATTTCCTTACGGTCACAGGGTGAGTCAGGGCAGAACATTCTTGTGGTTGTGATCCCTGGAGACATGATTCCTACCTGTAGGGTGAGTCTCTGTGTATGAGAGGAATACCCAGGGGCAGAAAGTCTTGCCGGTATGTCACGTGATTCTCGTAAAGCAGGAAGTCTCCCTCAGTCTGGAGACGCAGAGCAGCGAATACAGCAGAATGTTTCGGAACAAAAAATAAATAAAATAAAGAGTTTGTTAGTACGCCAAAACACACTGTCACGGTTGTACCACAGGTGCCGGGGCTGAAGCTGAACAGGGCCCTGACGCTGTCCGTCTCCACGGGAACACAGGCAGGGTCCGATAGAGTGGTGCGATTGGGCCGCGTGGGCGGGATGGTGTGGGTGGTGTCAACTATTACAACCATCCGTCCCTCTGGCATGCATGCTATTCAGGAAGGGAACACAAATAGGCTGCATTCAGTCAGGATTAGGTTTCCACGTGAGATGTGGCCTGTGCTGTGATGTGATTAGATACGCTTGACAGGAACCGCCGTGTGTGTGTGTGTGTGTGTGTGTGTGTGTGCGTGCGTACGCGTGCCATCATGTACCCAGCAGCTCTCGAACAGGAAAAGTGCATTTGTGAACAAGATGATCCTCGACCTTCATTGAGTCCAAATCCACCACGGACACCTCCGCCACGGCGACGATGCCCCGTAGAGACACTTCCTGTGCAGGACAACAGAGTGAGCAGGACCTACGCTTGTGTCCACTGCAGTATAGCGGAAGGGAAAGTGGAACAGATGTCCTCTGATCTATTTTCCCGGGTGGGACTTTTAATCCCTACCATTTACAGGAGCGTGGTTCCCCAACATTACACAGGAGTTATGCATTTGTGAAAGCAACCTCTGCAATTTAGCTAACCCCAAATTGACTACTAGTGAAATACACACACACATATTTGTATAGGACTCAACAGGCCTGGAGATTAGCCATTACTTCCCTAACGCATGATTAAAAGGAAACTCTTAGGGCTAACTGCCAGCTAAAATGCCACATGAATTAGTATTTGCACTACTTAGTTTTAATTCAACTAAAAAAAGGTAATACTGTTCTCGTTCTGTGGATGTAATGTAAGCAATGTGCAATGAACCTACTGTCTTTAATTAAGTGAAAAACGTTTCATCATAACAATTGCATTAAAACAATGCATTCAGTGGGTTTCAATCTCCAGATAGTTCACATAGGGTTAAGATTATTAACTATGTTGTAAATTAAGAAGATAGGGATGAATAGATGAGAGAAACATATTTTAAAATGATCAAACACTAAATCACAATTTCCAAACTTGATTCAGGGATTGGATACTTTACTCATTCACTTATTTCTGTGATTATAGCCAGGATATCTAACCAGGCTATGAGAGGTTCATAAAATAATTATACAATTTAAGTTTATAAACATTTGATCTTCCTTGCTTTAAATAAACATAACACACATTATGATGTTGTTGTTGTTGTATCCCTGGGCGAGTTAAACATTTTGATGAAGAATTGTATAACCAAGGAGTGTAACTGCTATTTCTGAACTGGGTATTGTAATACATTTATGTTCTCCCCTTTCTATTTTAATGTGCTATATTTATTACATTTATGTAGTCTTTAAAGCTTTGCTTAAAAAAAAAAGATGTTTTATCTCAAGGGACTTCCTGGTTAAATAAAGGTTAAATAAAAAAAAGAAATAGAGTAGGCGTCTCACCTCATAAATCACTCCAAAGCTATAGAAGGGGATCTCCACGCTGTAGTAGTCATCGTCCATCTCCATCCTGAAGTCTCCCATCTCTGCCAGCTCCCAGTCCAGTCTACGACCCCCCAGGAACAGGTCCCACCGCGGCTCGTCCTGGGCTCCGTAGTGCAGCACCACCAACAGGCCGCGCTCGGTACAGCGCCCCTCCAACTTCGCAGATTGGCCTACAGACTCTTTACCGCGTATACAATGCGTGTACAATGTTTAAGCCTACAAATGAACAACCTCAAGATAGCATACAGCAAAGTTCACCCAGAAATGTAACATATTAATGTAGCCTGTTAATATGAAGGTAAGGCGAAATTTAAGAGTGAATCAAATTAACGTTTAATTGGAAACTGCATTCCATGAGATTATTATTAGGCTATTGCCTAACTAATGGTGAATTAAATTGATGTAAAACCATGTTGATAACAAATTAAGTAAATTTATAGTAGGTTTAACTAGGCTACTCTAGTGTTACTGTGTGTCATAGGCTAATGGAAAGCAACCAGGCCTCCTCTTACTATTAACCTTACCAGGTGGAACAGGGCTGGCAGTACTGACAGGTAGCCTTACGACATCAACACGATATGCCATATTTAAGCAAAGATATAAAGAAAGAAATCCACGAGCTGTCAGATTATATGACATTGCTATAACATTTACCAAAACATTTGCAAAAGTAATCGTATAATGTAAGTGCACAGTAGGCCTAATGTTTTGCTACTTGGAATTAGCAGTGCGGTTTAATAACAATACGGTAACCAGAGTTGAGTGGTGCACCTGGTAAGTAGTCTACCAAGGTTGGGCTGCCGCGGTGATTTTATGTAAATATTATATCTAAACAGTATTATCCATACTTAGGTCAAATATATAGTAGGATAACAAAATATTAGTTTATTCCTAAAATAAAATGCAGACATAATGGACTTGCTGTGATTAGCACAGTCTTACGTCGCCCCCTAGTGGGATGAACGTGAAAGTGGGAAAAATGCTACAGTAAAATAGCCATTTGAGCATGTTATTAATTAACTACAAATTAACAGTTAATAACATATAGTGGCATTAGTTTACATATGATAGACTCTTCCCCCCCATCATATTGCACATGCAATATAGAAGAAAGTCTAGTTATAACATAAAACATACTTGTAGTGTTGTACACTTAATTCCATTAATATAATTCTGTAGATAAGTCGTTTTGTAGTAATTATATGTGACCTGACACTATCCTCTCCTACTCCTACAAGCTGCCAAGTTGGACACACGTTATGTAGGCCTTATTTAGTCTCGCAGTCAGCCTTTACATACGTTCAGCACAGAGTTGCCTATGTGACATAGTGCGGATGAACGGAAGAGGCCGAGACTGTAGCCTGAAAATGTAACTGCTCCTCTGTAATCAGAGCTGTGTCTCCCCACGGCCCCATAAAGGAGAGCTATGTAGATACATCAGCAGCAAAGGTCACAGTGATTCACACATTATCTTGAAATCTAAAGCAGTCTACCTTGGTGTAGTTTAATAACAAGTTTAATAACACGTAGGCCTATATGTTGTCATTAGCAGACACTTTTCCCTTGAAGCACTCCTGCGTGTTGAGTGAACATTAACAGACGTCATGTTCTCAGTGCAGTATATTTATCTGCATCTGCGTGCATAAGATACATCTCCACTGGGACTCAGGCCATGTCACTTGGGATTAGCGGTAACAGCTCTGAAGGTGTCCAGGGCACAACATGGGGTCAGCCAGTGTGCAGAGCAGGCACACTACCACAATGACACAAAGTGACTCAAATGTTAATTAGACCGTCTTCTTTGCCAATGTGTAACATTGGGCTGCATCACAACCTTCATCATGTAAATAGGAAACCAATGTCTGAAAGGTCAAATGAGTTGTTATGGCATGTCATCGTTTGAGTAATGGCCATTTCACGCAAGCAAATTTGTTGTAAACAGTATGTGGACAGAACATAGACCGGTAAAACCAATAATAATAATAAAACAAATTTTCAAGGACATCTTACATTGCAAATAGGCAAATACAAAGATATAAAACATTTGGCTGAGACATAAACTATAACATTTGACCAATGCAGGAATATACATTCTAGAAACAAGACATATTTAAACCAAAAAGATTTGGTAAATAAATAAAAAATAAACAAAATAAAAGAATAATACATTCTTGGTGGGAGGGGAGACGAGCAGATACGCAGTAACAAACTAGAGAATGAACAATCCTCCTTAAGCAGGGATTCATCAGCAGCCTCCTTCGTGGCTTCAAGGAACCTTTTCAGTTACTATGGACAAATGCAGTTGGTTATGTGAACAGCAGGGAAGCAAGTAAAATGACCTTCGCTTGGAGCCTTTCTTCACAGCTAAACACCCCTCGCTTCCTCGTTATCTATCTGTGGTCACCCTCTTTGCCCCAACCAATCACATTATTGTCTTAGGAACATTTTAAGAGGGAGGAAACCCATTTATTTGACAAGCGGCCGAAATGGGGTTTTCTCATGAGGGTGTTGGGCGTCTTCCTTAGAGATAGGGTGAGAAGCTCAGCTATCCGTGAGGAACTCGGAGTGGAGCCGCTGCTCCTTTGTGTCGAATGGAGCCATTTGACATGTTACGGGAATCTGGTAAGGATGCCTCCTGAGCGACTCCCTTGGGAGGTGTTCCAGGCACGTCCGGTTGGGAGGAGGCCTTGGAGAAGACCCAGGACCAGGTGGAGAGATTATATCTCCACAATGGCTTGGGAACACCTCGGGATCCCCCACTCAGAGCTTGATAATGTGGCTTGGGAAAGGAAAGTTTGGGGTCCCCTGCTGGAGCTGCTGCCCCTGCGACCCGACCACGGATAAGCGGATGAAGATGGATGGATGGAAACCTATTTGTCAGCTCAATGCACATCACACATGGCCATCATGGGTGTGTTTTATACAGTAGGATACGGTTATTTTGTCTTGTACTGTATCGGAGCTCGGCTGAAGATGACCCACTCCCAGGCATGGGTCCTTTAGCTGACCTCTGCTTCTGGACGGTCCACACTGTTCCACACATACATTTTGTCTGGACCACTTAGAGAAGACCCCACAAGAGACAGGGTGAGCAGTACACTGTTCATGTTGGATAGTATTAAATATAAGAGCCCCCCCCCCCCCTCTTTCAAATGTAATCTCCATATAGGAACTTCTCAGTTGTATTTTAACTTTTTATATTGCAAATCTCATTGTCAAACATGGTGCTTAAAAATTAAATTTAAACAGGCACTTGATTTTTTTTTTTTAAATCTAATTGTTTTAAGAATATGGAGACGGTTATATACTGTATATATTTTTAAACATTTATTAGTGATGTTTACCACCACAATCGTTTACCACAATTACCTCACCTGCTTACAGATACTCTAAGTATAAGTATGCGTCTGAATTGGTGGCTGCGAGAGAAATTGAGGTGCTACCTGAGCCAAAGGAAGAGTCGGGCAGAAGCAAAGAAGCAGCCTGCAGGCCTGTTTCGTTCCCAAAGGGAGCGCAAGGCAGGCTGCCGGAACTTATTTTGGAAGACGTTTACCTCATGTCAATGTTACTGACGCTCTTCCCTGGAGAAACATTATTTTAACAGCATATTTTGCCATGATTGAAAAGTTACAATTTAAAATCATGCTGTTTATATATTGTTTTAAAGAGATTCACTATGTAGGGAAATATTATGTAGGGCAATATTACTTATATGTACTGATTATATTATGGATAAATTAAAATTATTTTCCTTCCCTCCCACCATCCCTTTAATACTCATGTTTCATACAGTTTTCAAAAGACTCGTTTTAAAAACAAACATAGGCCAAGGAAAAAAAAAAAAACACGAGTTTGCTGAAAAACTTACATTTTAATAATATTGTTTCAATGTACTACAATCTGAATAAGGACAAAAGCCACAATTGCGTTTACATGCGCACCTTCTCAAAATGACAAAATTGACCCTACAGTATAAAGTCACTGTACAACATCCTGAATATATCAATGGACAGACATTTTGCTGCAGTGCCGTAGGCGCTTAAATACCAACCTGCATTTACAGACGACTTGTCGGGTCATTTATCGCTAGAATTAGCTAATCTGGTATCATGGCCAACACTTCACAGCAATTTTCCAAAACGTGTAAGCCGTTTAAAAGACCCAGCAAACAAGAGAAATGTAGCATGACAAAAAAGCAGAGCTGTCACTCTGAGAAACTCTATTCTGACAGTTGGTATGAATGACAATTTTAAAACATCAAATGGTAGAAAATAAATGATTAGCATCCAGTTAACTCAATAACAAATTGGGGGAAAAGGATTAACATTCACATTGATGAAATAAATTAACAGATAAAAAAAGAAATGGAGTTCACGTGATAAGTTCAATGTCAGTCGTGCATTTCTGCATTATCAGCAACAGATTCTGAATATCAGGGACAAACCTGAAGTTGAATGAAATCCTCAAGGTAAGGTTTTAAAACGGTCAGCCCTTGGTGCCATATAACATTAGGACGAAAATACAAGAGGTTAAACAAACGTCGAAGGACAATATAAATACTGTATCTCCAAAGTCTCAGATAATATAACTAAATTGGCCAAGAACAGTGCACAGATAAACTCTACACAAAACAAAATAGGATGTTTTAGGGGCCCCGAAAACATTGTCAGAAAAACCCTGTGTTTCCTTGACAGTGGATATAATTTGACTTCATTGCACCTTCATCTTCAACATTAACAGTCAAGTATTAACCAACATCAAATATTCAAAACGATTTAAAAATAATAAGCGCATTGCGTTGCCTTGCACACCAATGTTTTGATGACGTTAAATTGGCGCGTGAAAAAAAACAATGGGATATGGTTGTTGTTATGCGTTTTATGTACTAGCATTCAGTTAGCCCAAAAATGTCAGGTTCATAATACATTCCCTCTGTACTTTCTACTCTTACAAGGCTATTCACCGCAATAAAAGCACACGCTCACCAACACAACAAACCGACTAGCTTTATAAAACAAACGGATTTGTACAGTCACAGTTAGCATTATTGTGTTATGTGCTTAAGTATACTTTACAACGGAGCATGTTCCCCACTAAAATGTACATCTTCGTCTCCTAATACACACTTTTCCCATTATTAGATTTAGATTATTGTGTGACTTGAATGTTCTGGAGAAATTCATTATTTGTCTTCAATACATTCCTGGTGATACTGAGCTGTTTACACCACAACACTCATTTGTGTTAAAGTGAATGGTAACTAGGCCCCACTGCCTGCAGGTTAGGACCACTGTATACATGTTTTACTAATGCAGCATTAGCAGGTACTTAAAAAAAGTTTTACAGAGGCATCTGGAGTGGTGGTTGCTTGGGAGTGTAAATATTGTCATTTGCCTGTTAACAAATCAGTTGCTCTATGCAAAACACAACCACTAGATGGAGACAAAGTATGGTGTACATTAATGGCTAGCACAACAAACTCCTCCACTACACAGTAACATGAAAAACAGCAAAGCAAAAATCTGTGACACAGGAGGACAAAAAATAAAAATATATCGGGACATGACAGCATTAGCCCTGATTATCAACCTTGAAAATACAGTTCCCTTGAATGGATCAATGTCCTAGCTTGCACTTTACCGACACTAGACTCCACGCTGGGGCCAGCAAGGGTGCTTGGGAGGTTCGGCGGATGGAGCGCAGACGGCTAGCAGTCGGTGGAGATCTTGGCAGACAGGTCCTGGATGCGACGGGCGCTGCAGGTCTTACACAAGATGTGGCCGTCTAGAGGGTAGCAACCACGGCCTTCCCCTTCTGACGACAGCAAAAGGCCACACTCCTGTAGGACGAGAACATCATAAAGCCCCACGGCTGAGCTGCTGGTATGGCTAATCAGGGGGCACATAGCAACGTATTTGTTTAGTTAACCATCTTTATTTTAATGTTATATTATATGAACAAACACTACATGAACAGACACATTTCATACAGACATCTGTATTGAGTAACTAGAAATCAATCGATAAAATGTTGTATACCTGCTGTAAGTATATTAACTTGTTATAAATGAAGAAAATAAGGTGAGCACTAGTGTGTCTTAAATATATAATAAGAGTCCTTCTGGTAGCAGGTTGAAATAAGAGAGCATACAGCAAAATGTTCGGCATAATGGAGCAGCACCTTAGACTCGCGGTGTTCCGGACAGAATCGGGCGTGCAGCGACTTTAAACGAGGCTCCAGCGAGAACCAACGAAGCAACAGTTAATTGCATCAGTTGGCAACATTTGCAGCTTTGACTGACAAAGTATTTGTTTAATTATAGAAAATTGACCGCTTCCACCACCGTGAATGAGTGAAAAACACAACAGGCACCATTATGCAGAATTACAATTCACAGGAAGTTTTGACTAGCACGACCTCTGACCCACTCACCTCACAGACGTAGCAGTTGACATGGAAGCTGCGGTCCAGAGCGACGATCCTGACCGTCTCCTCCTGGCCTGGCTCGGGCATAATGGCCTGACCACATACAGAGCAGCGAGGAGCAAACTTCCTGTCAAAACACCCGGGAAAATAAATAAGTTATATAAACAAACGAGAGTGCGTCACATATCTAACAGCTACGGTGCTGTACAAGTACTTCAATCGTTGCTGCGGTAAGCAATGATGGCGAATGATAGCCCATAGGGTGCTCCCTCAGAAGCTCCGCCCCCCAAATTAGACAGGCATTGCCGAGGCTAGGATAGTGTTGTGCGGTGCGGTCGGCACCACATTATGTTTATATTTACAGAGCCACGGCTGTGTAGAAATGCTGGAATATCTAGTCAGCGCGCACACAGAACGGACAGCTAATGGAGGAGATATGTTGCATTTGACAAAAAGGTACTATATTATATAGTCATATAATCAATTGCCCCACCTTTAAGGCTTTCACCTCAAGGTGGCCTGCATTTCAACATAAGGGCAATAGGATGTACAAATGCACTCACTACATCCGTCATTACTGTATTGTTTACAATATCGTAGGTGTCATTACATAAATCACACTCTGCAATAGAGGCCACAGTCCAGTGGCCGAGATGTTAGCCCGATGTAACCAGGCCCGCGGCGCCCAAACACGCTACTATGCCCAGGGGACCCGCTCGGGACGAGATGCGGGCAATAAGCGGGTGTGCGCCGCACCTGTGGAAGTCCTCTATGCAGTGGATCTGGGAGGCGGCGTCCACCGTGAAGGGCACCCCGTCCAGGCAGCAGCCGCACACCACGCAAGTGAAGCAGCGCGGGTGGTAGGCCTTGCCCATGGCGCGCAGGATGCGGTCCAGGATGGGCCTGGAGCACTTGGAGCAGCGCTCCAGGGTGCTCTGGGGAGGAGGGGGAGGGGCACAGCAGAGGGACCAGAGACATCACCAGGGGAGGACACACTACGCACATAACACCTGTGTTGCCACAGCAGGTCAGATGTATTTATACAGCCCTTAATTAATCACAGTACAGTCCCGTAAACCTGCTCCTCCCCTCCGGACCAAGGAAAACCTTCTGGACCTTTCCGACCTGTCAATCACACGTCATTAATAACAAATCAGATTACCGGATTTTCTTTAGCAACGCCTGACGTCCCACAAACAAAGCAGCTGATGTTCCACAATTATACAGTTTTTAGTCAGACTACTACACCATGGGTTAGATTAACACTTTTTTTTACAGGGCACTATAACGCTAAATAAATGCTTGGGCACCTTTAGAAATTTGTCATTTGATGATCTATGGGAACGTGCAATGCCAACGAGATCTCAGAGTCAGACTATAGTGTACGGTGCCATACAGCAGGGAGCTCGTCCTCTTTTCAAACCAGAAAACACAGTATCGGTGGATTAAAAGCTAGTGGGAGACGTCTGAACTGAACAACAATCAAACACACGGCGGGATTAATTAAAAGGTACGGTAAAATAGCGTAAAATATGCATTTGCCTTTAGCAACGTAACCGTACCGGTACTGGCTACTATGTGCTTGGCCAGAATAGCATCTCACGTTGTGAATACCGACAGGTAGCCTACAGTATGTCCTTGCCTAAAGCAGTAGACAGACAGAGTGGCACGGTAGACACATTTGGCAAGAACAAGATGTACACTGCAATATTAGGAACACGAGACAGAATATACTACACTGTCCCACAAGCTACAAAAGGAACGTGGGGGAACATTCTCAACCTTAACCAACCGGGAAGGAAGGGGGGGGGGGGGTTACAGTCCAAGTCGAACCGGTCTAGTGGTGCCCATAGGGCAATAAGAATGAGCAATTATACATTGAATGAAATGCATCACATTGTGTAGTAAATAAGAGATAGCCACGCCCAGGGGCGGGTCCGTGTTGGACAGCTGACCCACATGGCTCTGAGCTGACAATACCCCGCTGCTGTAACCCAGGGAAGGGGGCCGTACTCACAATGTAACAGCTCTCGCAGTAGCTCTTCTTGTCCAGGGCGTAGAAGGGCTGGCCTCGGAGGCGGGCGTGGCACGTGACGCAGGTGAAGCACTCCACGTGGAACACCTGCTCCATGGCGATGCAGCCGCTGCCGTCGCCGAGCACGTTGTCCCCGCAACGGGCACAGCGGCCTGCCGACGGAAGGTAAGATTAAGACGATCAAATGTGTTAAATATTAAACATTCATTTGGCCACAAGGGGGCAATGTGGAAAAAAATATATATTTTATGTTTTGATTGACTAAGATCGCACCAAAATATTCCTCTGTAGGGGGGTGGTTCATATCGTACACCAGCTTCTTGGTGAGCCGGTCCAACTCCTCTTCAGGCCGGGTTGGTGCTGCCCCCTAGTGGCGGAACGAAGGAAACAGGTTAATTAGCTGGTACTTGTAGGCACGTGTTCATATGCATTACGCTCAGTTACGCTCTACATTCAGCCACTGGTCTCCACGCCTCCCGACACGTGCACTTTCATGCATAGTGCACGTTTCCAACACACTGCAAGCTGAGGGATGAAATGTGATGTGTACCTTTAAAGTGTAACGTCACCCCCAGCTCCCAGCCTGACTCCAACCACTGCACAGGTTTGGACAATGCTAAAATGCAGTCGAGGAGCCGAGTGAGGGGAGGGGCTGAGAGGGGGACCCCCGTTAACATTCGACAACGTGCCAGAAAAGAGACGTGTACGGCCATTATCACCCTATCAAAAGCAGCTTCATTTGAATTAGAATGTGAATTGCGTCAATACTGACGCGTCTCACCACAGTTGAGTCTTATTATTTAGCCTGCAGCTATAAAAAAAAGAAGCACATTTTAAGGTGCAGTTACTCTTTAAAGTAAGAGCACCCCCCCACCCCCCACCCCAGCGCCGCACATACCCTGTTAAATACAGGGAATGAGTGTCACTATATGTTTGTGACAACGTAACTTAACCCCTGAGTGACAGCCCCCCTCCCCCCCTCACCTTGTTAAGCTGGTAAGCGGGGCCCTGGTCTGGCCTGGTCCCTGAGTGAATGCTCTCCGTGCCTGCCTTGGTGCTGGGGCCCTCTTGGTGCTGGTGCTGGGGGTACCAGCCCTGGGGGGCTGGGGCCCGCGAGGCTGGGCCGGCGGCGGCGTGTGGGCGTGGCGGGGGCGGGGGCGGGGCGTAGGCCTGCTCCGCCTGCCTCCCCGTCTGGGAGTAGGTGACGGGCTGAGCCGTCTTCACTTGCACGCTGAAGCGGGGCCCCGTCGGGGTGGAGGCCGTGCTGTAGGAGGCGGGCACCGGCTGGGGGTACGGCGTGGGAGCCGAGGCAGAGGAGGCAGTGGTGGCGTAGCGACCCTGCTGGCGGTGCTGCTGCTGCTGCTGGTGGTGGTGGTGGGAGGGGTACTGGGGAGCCGGCTGCTCCGCCGGGTACGGGGGAGCCTGGTGGTACTGGCTCTGGGGGTGGGAGGGGTAGCCTGTGGACTGGCGGCCCTGAGGGGGAGCCCCGCTCTGGGCTGCAGGCAGGTAGCAGTCCCCTGAGAGGTGGTGGTTGTAAGGCACGTTGTCGTACAGCTGCAGGGAGCACAGGGGTCGGCCAAACTTTATTAGCAAAACATTATTAGCATACTATTAGTATACTATTAACCAGACATGACCTGCAAAACATTATTAGCATACTATTAGTAGTATACTATTAACCAGACATGACCTGCAAAACATTATTAGCATACTATTAGTAGTATACTATTAACTAAACATTACCTGCAAAACATTATTAGCATACTATTAGCAGTATACTATTAACTAAACATTAC
>JAODOY010000574.1:0-11805 GCA_025399855.1 Forbesichthys papilliferus | reverse complement strand
TAACTAAACATTACCTGCAAAACATTATTAGCATACTATTAGCAGTATACTATTAACTAAACATTACCTGCAAAACACTACTCGCTATGGAGCTAGAATGCATTTAAAATGACTTGTATGTAGTTTAGCAGATGCTTTCCTCTAGACTATTCTGCAACACACATATGTTGCCATTTGCAATGGCTGACTCTCACACCTGTGTGCTGTCATGAGGGTGGCTGTCCAGGTCTGCCAGCATACAGGTCAGTGAGTCGATGTCGGCGTCGATGTTGGAGTGGCCCACGGCCTTGTCGGAGCCACGGTACTGAAACACAGCACGCTTTATCAGCCACGGAACTTTCATTAAAACTAACTGTGCAACATTTGAATGAAATAAATATCCTCGCTTGAGTTGTGTCCACGGTATCCCCCTTGTGGTTGAAACAAGCATTACAAAAACAAGTGAGGCATAAACAGAGCAAGGGAAGCCGTTGATTTTTTTTTTTTTTAAGTGTACGTTTGTGTAGCGGTGCTTATTTCCCAGTGCTGATATTTGAAGTTGCCAGATGACTATTATGTTACGCACAGTACATGAGGGAGAAAGTGACATGCCTACCATTAGCTCATAGCTGTCCACGTGAGGGCTCCAGTTGCGGTCCTCTTTGGGTCCTTGAGACGGAGGGTAATAATGATCGCTGGGAGTGTGGTGCAGGGGGCCACCTTGTGGACACGGAGACAAGTTCACATTAAAAACCCTGTCACTTAAGACACGTGCATGTCACACTGTGCATAGATGTGCATCCTAAAGTTAAAAAAAAAATTTTACTTTCAAAAAGAAAAACAAAAAATGTTTTACTCAAAATATAACATTGTAATTTGGAATATTCTACATGTCATGCTCTAAACAATAATATAGTGTGTGCGTGCGTGCGTGCGTGCATAAACATCCACCAATATCAGCCGGCCTTGCATTCCATCTGTACCTGTGTGTCCGGTAGCCATGTACCGGTTGCTCATTCCTCCAGCCCCCGGCGCTCCGTTCTGGTCGTACAGACCATAATTGGGCCGGGGGTCGGCGACGCCCTTCTTGTTCGGGGCTCGGTAGACGGCTCCTCCGGTGTGGGACATCTGTGGCACGGCTCTCTCTGGGCTGTCTAGTGTTCTGGGGGGCAGCCAGGTGGGGCCGGACATGACAGGCTGCTGGGGTACGGGAGCAAACGAGGGCCGCTTTAGAGCCTTTGGGCTTACGCACGAGCCTTGATTAGAACACTGGTCAACACTGAAATCATTACAGACTTAAGAAGGCCCTAATCTGTAGTATCTTAGTCTTAAACACGAATATAACCATGCGTGCTTTAAAGATATTTCATATAGAGAGTCATATTAGTGTTGAGCACGTACAAATTTATAAGAAATTACTAATTTTATTTCAGTAACATGACTTTTGTAAAAATGAGTTGACCAGTGTAATTAATATAATGGCATTATGCTGCATTTGTTCCATTTAGAATATTGTTTGCTTATAATTGCTGGCATATGACCTGTCCAACTACTGACAAATGCACTACATGTAAGTCACTTTGGATGTAAATGTAATGTAATTAATAGGGTGTTGTGCATTCGTTTTGGCCACAAGGGGGCAATAGCTGAATATTAATTAGGACAAACTTGCATACTGTGCGATAACAGCTATCAATCTGTGACAAGGTCTTAAAATGGATGCCTTATGGATAAATTACATCATCAGGTACTATTCAAATTGACAACATGTGTTATCCTTTGACAACCCTGCAGAAGAACTGTTATGGAAATACCCTGCCCGGAACAAGACGTTTAACACACATGTTGCACTGATAATAGATAGAAGAAGTAGCTGTATTGTATATGTATTGGCTTGCAAGTTAAACCATTAATGTATTGACTGTGTAAAGCAAGTACAATTCTCCAAAGTGTGTTCTTCCAGTTCAAATTATTTAAAGCCGTAGATAGGTAGGAACAATATCACACTAGCTTCTATCATTATATCTTTTCAGGGAATAATCCAGTCAATATAGGTACATTTTCAACTTGCTCTCAAATCCACATGATAACACACTGCAACCGCTAAGAGTTCATGTTATCAGACGCCAATGTAAGAAGAAGAATGCTTCTCTTATGTTTCCCATGACAACTAACCCCACAGATGTAACAACAGTCAACTTGCAGGAAAGGACTAGCTATTCCCCGAGGAATGGGATTTTCCAGCTGCGTTGCACAAGGTTCTAAAACAATGTATGTTTTTGCGTTGAGATACACATATCCAAGAGATCCACACACACACACAGTTGTATTTCCATCTTGCCAGCCATGTATTACAATAGTAATTGTCCCTGGCTATTAACAGTTCAGTAGTATCAATATTTCCATTTCAGTTGGAAACAAATACAAAACAGGAAACTGATATGCATCTGTGTACACACACACACACACACACACACACACCTGGCTCATAACAATATCACACATCCTCTTGGGGATAAATAACACTGTCATGGACAGGTGAGATTCAGCTGTTAACAAACACCATGCAAAGATGCTGACTGCATTAAATACTCAATAGTTTAGATTGCCGACCAATAAATGTTGTTTGCCCACTACAGCAAATCAGCTCAAAATGGTAGCCCACTTTTGTTGATTATATGTGGCTCATGAAATTGGAACAATGTGTGTAAAATGATTCTAATGTTGGGTGAGAGGGGTGCATTCAATAAAGAATACATTGTTATAGTTAATATTAATTAAACAGTTTAAGTAGTAGTGTCACTACTCTAAATCATAAGTCATTAACTTAACTGTCGTTGACAATAAATGACAATGCAAAACAATGCTTTGACCTCTGCTCTACCATACCAGATTTGAACCGGTCATAAATCGGTGGAGCACACACTAAAGTCTGAGGATGCAGTGCCAGGTTATTAGGCAGCAGGCGTCAGCTTTATCGTAGCTATTTGCAAAGGTTACTCCTGTGGTTTTGCAAAACATGGAACATTTGACATGTTATGACATTTGATGTGTTATTATTTGTCAAATGTAACAACAAACATAAGTGGATTGAAGCTACAAGCTTCACCAGTTGGCTAGCATTTAAAAAAAAAAACTAAGACATTTAAAACATAATTTCATACCTTTCACTTTGTTGTGGTTTTTCTTCCATTCAATCCCATCTAAAAACAAAAGACCATTGTCAAAACAACGAAACGATGCGGCACAAGTGTGCTGGCATAGCGCCAGTGTGGTTGCAACACTGTGCAGCAAATTGCAGCATGTCTCTAGTCTACATATTTACTACAGTATGGTGAGAAGTTAGCATTTATTTTCTAACATTCTGTCAATCCATGTGTCGTGCCGACATTGCCCCCCTACGCCGAAATGTACTATTTACCTAACATTACACTGCGAAGTGCTTCTGCGATCAGCTAGTCTCGTCGAAAAAGAAGTAGCCTATGTAGAAAAATGAACAGTTTCCGTACAACACCCCTTCCAAATCTGACCATCCTCGCGTCAGAACTGTGTAAAATAAACAGCTTAAAAGATCTAACAAGTATAATGAGGGCTAAATTGCAATAATTAACTTTAATGACACGCTTGTTTACTTATTTGATGAGATAACTCGAGCTAAGCTCGGATCCAGGCTGCAGGCTACTTGAATAGCATAGCCTAGATAGAAAACGCCTGACGCGCAGTTTACAGTAGCCTGTATGCCTAGAACCAAGAGAACAAAAACGCGTCTAACTTGCCACATCCAAAGGCGAGTATGCGTTATTCCCGGGCAACTTGAATTCTTTAGCGTTATATTTGTTTTCGATAACCTACTTTCTCGTGGATCGGATCCTGAGTTTGTCACGGGCCTTCGGTTTGCCACAACCTACAGTCGTCACCGCATTCCAAACTCGTGACGTAGCTGGCTGTCTGCGGTCATGAACTGTGCTGGCTCATTGGATTCTTGACATGGAAAACGCAGTTGCTTTACCGCGATGCAAAGTATATAATTACACTGCCTGAAACTAGCCTATTCACTAATATATATTTGTAGACGTCTGCCATTTCTGCTTATCGTAAACGAATTCAGTAAAATAAGTTGTTGCCGACATTAGAGGTCTATTATCTCACAATTTGCATTATAGGTAAAGCGGTCTATTGTTCATTGGCACAATACATTATTAAATGATCTGATCTGAACTGACTTACATGATTCTCTTACATAAATATTCCTGATTTCTGAGAAAATCATCCTATCTACTGTTAGTGATTAAAGCTACTCGCGTACTCACTACATCATGTGTTGGTTATCTGAGGGCATGTACAGTAGGTCAAATGGGATCCATGAACATACTTATTTTGAGGCCTTGAAAACAAAGGTAAACTGTAGCCTACTCCCACCCTGCTGTTCCATGTCTCTGCAGAAGCACGCTATACTGACAACCCCCCACATGTATTTCCATATACTTCAAAGGGACTTTTCTGAAAGTAATTCATTCCCACCCCATCCACAGAGGACAAACAATTTAGGCTAGTCTCTGGGACAAATCCAACCTCCTCCTCCTCCTTTTTCCTTCCCATAGTGTTTGTCCTTATATGTCCGCAATCCTCTGCAATCGCAGGAAGACACCGTTTATGTGCTTCTGTTGTGTTGTGCTGCTGCAACCGGTTGCACTAAGGCCCGATCTTGTCAACAGCATGGCACCATACAGCTGTTGAACGCATATGTATGGCTTCGACAGATACCGGTACATTAGCAAAATTCATCTGTGTCCAAGCAAGTAGGAAACCAACATTACAGCCCTATATTTAATGTGTTCCGGTCCTGGAGATATGGCAGAGTTGTCCCTGTGTGAAAACAAATAGATTTTCATCCTTACAATTGATTGATAAGATCTTTCTTATCTTATCTTATTTTACATTTCACCTCAGTTGAACTTTGCCCTTGGAGTGACTTAAAAAGGACTTAGAATCCCCTTTGGAGGTGTCATTGGCATATATCTGGTATCACTGTGACAGAAAAGAGATATAAAGGAAGATATAGAAGTTGAATCTGCGTTCAAGAGGCTCAGCCACCAGTGGTTGCTTTTGATGGGCATTGATAGGAGGACTAAAATGCAGGAAGCCTCGATTAGCCTGGCCATGCCAAGGGGACACACTTAATGGCTTCCGCCCTTTGCTTAGCCTGTTTAGAAATGTTCACACCTTTTTCTCAAACGCTCCCCACCACCCCTCCGCCCAGCCCACCCTACCCTCCCCCAACCATCCCTCCACCCACACCACCCCCCCCCTAAAACTCCCCATATCCGTTTTTCTCACAATGCCTGGAAGTAGCCGAGACCCACATCTCCCTCTCTGTTTTCTTAAACGCTGTTTTCCTTATTTTTTAGTTTCTTTCACAAAGCACAACAATTGAGCCCACCCCCACACAAACAAAACAAAACAAAAAACTCAAGCGACGTGCACACGCGCTCAACACCCCTGGTGAATGCTCTGCTTCCGTTTCACATTTCAAAGGACTCATAGCCAAACATGGTCATGTTGTCGGGGCATGTTATTGTACATAACACGAGTAGGGTCAAGACACTTTAATAAACAGCCTGCTGTGAATCCAAAGGTTTATTTTGTGCTCTTCATGAGTAATGCATTTTATTCGTATAATAAATAGGTGAGTTTTTTCCCTGTGAGAGATACAGTGCTTTAATGTAAAGTAAAAACAATTCATGGTGCATTTTTTAGGGATGGCAGCGATACGATACTGAGATCGGAAGTCGGTCTGATACTGACTTAAATAGCTGGATCGGAATCGGTGACAATTGAACAGTTGTAATCGATCCATCGGGCTAATCCAACTAAATGTATTTACACACGTAGGTCTACTGTCAAGCATCAGCTATGTCTAACCCACCCAGGCCACACTATCAGCAGCAGGTTTCTAAAATGCATCTGTCCTAAAATAGAGATTGGCTGTCATTTACTTTGCAACTTAAAACCTAATTAAACACTGGAATTGGATCGGTACTCGGTATCGGCCAATACATAAAGTGCCGGTATCTGTATCAGTATTGGGACTGAAAAAAATTGATTGTGCCATTCCTACATTTTTTCAGCTCCTTAATTGGTCGTCCCGTGTCTTCTTCCCCCATGAATCCAAAGCTGTCCCGAGGATGAGGTAACGTTTTGCTTGATATTCTTAGTTATTGGTGACCTTTGACCTTGACCCCTTCTCCCCATAACCCCATACAATCCGCCCTGGTCCCCTGTGTGGCTGGACGGTTTTATTATTGACGGATGTCCTGCGCAGGCGTTTGTGTGTGTGGGTGTGTGTGTGCGTGTGCGTGCGTGTGTGTGTGTGTGTGTGTGTGTGTGTGTGTGTGCACGCGTGCGTGTGAGAGAGAGAGTCAGTTCCTGCACATCTGTCTGCTGCATTTCTAACCGCTATGGGAGTTGGGGTTGTTTTTCACAATCAGGAGAGGGTATCCTCTTGATTTTATGGGACTGAACGCCCCTATTCCATCCCTCCTTCCTTCATCTTATTTCCACTACACGTCAGCAATCCCCTCAGGCAGCCAGCCTGCAGGTTACGCAGAACCGATCCATACATTTACGGGACTTTTCCCACTACTGCAGTCACACATGTTTGTGCATGTACATTTGTGAATGGTTAAGTATGAGTGTTTAGCTGCTTTTACGTATAGGTATAAGACATTCTGAAGAAAGCTGTTTATGTTTTAACTCAATCAAAACAATTGTCCCTTCAATAACACAGGGTGCTCCCTCAGGAGATCTGCCCCACGCATTGGAAACGCATTGTGAAGGCTATGATGTTGTTATGTGCAGTCTGCACCACATTGTCTGTGTGTGTTCCTCTTTATGGAGTAAGTGCTATGTAGAAGTACTGCGTTATGTTTTCAGCATGCACAGTGAACGGTAAGATGGCGAACCACAAGGAGCTTATTGACAAAAATGGTATTAGCTTACAGTTGCTTAGTGTACCCTTTTATAGTGCAAAGCAACAGCATACTGTGGGATTTATTGGATTTGCCTATACATTATGTTTACTTTACTGGCAGTGCATTGTGAGAAAATACTGTATAGCGATACATTGTAAAAGACCCTCTCAGCCTCTCCACCAGTGACAAGTGCGTAGATGATTTGTGGGCAAGAAACGTTATTAGGTGTCAAAATAATGATAGCTTTCAAATGGATTGCAGTGGCGTCCTTTGACCAGAAGGGGCCACCATTATGCCAGGTTTTCCTTTACTTGAATGAATGAAATGTTGCAATGTTTTGCCATGTCCCAGTGAATGGATGGAATGTTCTGAGAGTTATGCATGGGGAGGCTACCTGTGTAGTGAAGAAGTATTCAAGAACAGGAACCACTGTGGCATCTGTCCAATACAGGGTCAAAGTTAGTTTATTTAACAAGTAGGTAGTGTTTCAGCTTCCGCTCAGATAGTTTCCTGTGTCCTGGAGAGGGTGAACAGATGAAAGCGTTGGTGGGGGATTCGGTTGGACGCGCTCCTGGAGAGCCAGGCACGTAGCTGGACGCCCCATGGGTCCCTTACAAATATATTTGTTCAGCGTGGCACGAAAACACAACACGCTTTCCTGCCATTACTTTGCTGAGTGCTGTGCGGTTAGAAAAACTAATAGCCCAAAAAAAAAAAAAGAAAAAAAAAAAAAGAAAAACTAATAGCCCACTAAAAATACTTGCAGCCTAGGGTCCGGGCCGAGGCTTTTTCCTGCTTTGCTTCCAGGCTACGCGTGGGCCGTTGAGGAAAGAGGAAGGAGGTTGTATCCCAGCTTTCCGAGAAACATTATAAAGAGCTCCCATCCTTTGGGCCAGCCCTCACAGACGGACCCAGAGCCGGTGAAGGCAGTGACTGAACCATAACAGAGACACCTTGTTGTTGGAAACTGACAGCGGAGGTTTGAAGTCAGCAAGGAGTACATTAGTTCTCGTCCCTGCTGGTCGGGGTGAGTTAGGGGAGGAAGGGGGAGTTTTTAAAAATGCTCATTGTTTTAATTGTTGTTGATGTTGTTTTGTTGTTTGTGTTTTTTATTTATTTAGGCTGAATCATTTTTATCATTCCTTGCTACTTTATACATTTCTTAATGAGGGGCGTTATTGCTTTGTCATTATTCTGTGGGGATAATGTAGACAATATTGGACATCTTAGTATTCCTTTAGTTAAATGAAGGAACCAGGTAACATATTACCAAGATATCTATGGGGACAGCTCATGTGTGTTTTCATATAGGATTTTTCATTATTGGTTTTTCCTATTGTTTTGTTTTTTTAATCAACTATTCATTTTGAATGACTTTGCTACATCATTTCTTTATGCGAAATGTTCATTTCACAGGTACGAGCAGGGAGCTGGTCTCACCTAACAGATGTGTCTGGGACACTCCTCTATATTTATTCTACTCAATAAACAAAGGTATGTCTATGTCAGGACTCTTCATATGTCAAAAAACCAACCAGTCTCCAAAGACTTCAATGCTAAATTAAACTAATACTGTACACACGGTCTAATGTATGCACAATTCAACATTAAATTCACAGTACATGCTGATGACTTGGTTGAAATACTCAATAAATGATTCACACACTGACCTGTAAGATAAAATAACCCTTTAATGATCCCCGGGGTTGACATTCATGTGTCACAGAAGCTGATTTGACAGAGTATCGTCCTCTCCGTCGTAGCTAGGGCGGAGCATGTCGGAGGCCGTGGAAGCACACAGGTCTGACGGCAGGTGGGAGCTGTGTGCTGCGGCCCCGGCGGAGGGATACGTGAAGGAGTTCACGCGGCACTCCAACGACGTCCTGCTGAACCTGAACGAGCTGCGGCACCGTAACGTGCTGACGGACGCCACCCTGGTCGTGGGCGCGGTCCAGCTGCGTGCCCACTGTGCCGTGCTCGTGGCCTGCAGGTTGGTGCTGCGGAGGGCCATTTTGAATGTGATAATTAATAAAATGACAAAAAACAATGCACGCCTTTCTTTCTAGTAAGAAAGGAAAAGGAAATTTGGCATTATGTTTATCATGAAACCAGATGCAAATCTTTTCTTATGTTGCCTCATTGTATCATAGCAACACATGTATATTTTCATCAGTGCATGCAGTATAGCTTTCTTTTTTCCCCCACTGTTGCTTAATTTGTATGCTAGTGTTAAAAAGGCCCGGAAAAGAGCAAAATATTCTGTCCAGTTTTCCTAGTGTTAATTCATGTCCCCATTTCTGCTGTTTCTCTGACTCACTCACGGCTCCTTCATCTCTGCCATCCTGTTTTTGTTCCTACCCTTCACTCTCCGTCCATCTGTCCTCAGCTCACAATGTTTTCTCTTCTTTGCACCCCCTCCCCCTAATTACCCTCTTTCCTGTTTTCTACTAAGACCAGTCATCATCTTCGTTCCGCCATTTTGGCCGGATACAATAACGGACACTTATTGCAGTTTCACATCTCACCTTGAACCTCACCTTCCTCCCCACCCCCACATTCCCACAGCGGCCTCTTCTACTCGCTCTACTCGCACCGCCTGCCGCCCCACGGCGACGGCGGTTGCTGCGGCGACCAGAGGCTGAGTGTGTCGCTTCCCGGCGGTCTGGAGCCAGCCTGCGTGTCCCTGCTGCTGGACTTCATGTACACCTCCCGCCTCCCGCTGACCACGCGCAGCGCCCCCGGGGTCTTGGCCGCGGCCGCCTACCTCCAGATGGACCACGTGGCCACCGCCTGCCGCGCCTTCATGCAGACGCACAGGTGGGGGCTGACATTGGGGTCAGGTTGGGGGCTGACATGGAGGGCTGACATGGGGGTCAGGTGGGGAGCTAACATGGCTGTTTATTACAGTTTGTCTGATGTAACCATAGACCTATATACATGGTTGTAACCAGACTAACAGAATGCCCTTGCTGAATGGGGTTTGGACACACGTCAGTTTGCTTAAGTGTGATTGTAGTGTATTGTCCCTTTAAGAATGATAGTAGTGTGCTGTCCCTTTAAGGTGATAGTAGTGTGCTGTCCCTTTAAGAGTGATAGTAGTGTACTGTCCCTTTAAGAGTGATAGTAGTGTACTGTCCCTTTAAGAGTGATAGTAGTGTACTGTCCCTTTAAGGTGATAGTAGTGTACTGTCCCTTTAAGAGTGATAGTAGTGTGCTGTCCCTTTAAGAGTGATAGTAGTGTACTGTCCCTTTAAGAGTGATAGGGGTGTGGCAGCCCTGGCTGATGCTTCCTCCTCTGCCCACAGGGAGAGGATGAGTGCAGCTCATCCTGGATTGGAGCTGGACTCCAGTGTGTCTGTGGCTTCTGTGGCCCTCCAGAGGGGCCCCCAGCCTAACGCAGCCCCCCAGCCAAGGACCCCAGCCCAGCCGACAGCTGCTGTAGCCAGGTGAGAGGAAGAATGGAGGAGGACAGGCCAAAGGGTATTCTGTGCGCTTTGTATATGTGTTCCTACCACGATTGTTTACATTGAGTTTTTGTTCTGTCCTGTTCTGCCATTGTTCCATAGTGTAGGGAAGTAAGTGTGTGTGTGTGTGTGTGTGTGTGTGTGTGTGCACACGCGGGACTGTGACTGAGCATGTGTGTAAGGCACTGGTGAACCCATCTCTATCTGTGATGTGTGTGTGTGTGTGTGTGTGTTGTAAGTCAAGAGTGTGCCTCAACGGCGTTATTGTTTGTGTCCGCCTTTGTCCGTCAACAAGTCCGGCTTATCGCGCCGCTTCCTGTGTTTCTCCACCAGGGTCCCCAGGGAGATGGGCCTTTCCCTGCAGCCAGGGGCTTTCCCGACCTGCCAGCCCAGGTCACAGGGGCTGAAGCTGGAGCCGGACTCACCCCTCTCAGCCACCCCCACCCCTTCTCCAGACAGCCCCTCCCGCTCCAGCCTCCAGCCCAACTCTCCCCCTGAGTCCAACACCTGCAGCCTCTCTAAACCACCCACGGTATGGCCGAAAACATGACAATAATCCCCTCCCTCCTTGAAAGTAGGCATCGTTATGTGTAATAATGACCACCAATGTAGATTTTACACGCCTCATTTTAATGTATATTAGGCAATTGTAAGCTAATAATATGTCACCAAATATCTCCTTGCATTTGGCTAGCTTACGGTTCTACGTGCGTGCTGAAACAATAATCCGGTACTTCTACATAGCCCTGGTTCCGTAGACACAAAGTGGTGCAGACTGCACACAACAACAATATCCTAGCCTTCACAATGCATTTACAATGTGTGGGGGCGGAGCTTCTGAGGAAGCACCATACAGTATGTAATTGAAGGGAGAGATGTTTTTATAACGTAATACAGTGGTTTTTGGTTCCTGTTTTTACTACAAAATATTGGACAAACTGAGCATTTAGCCTTCTTATACAGTGATGCAAATCTTCCGACTAATTGACATAGATGGTTTCGATATTATTTTTCCAGAGTGATGTGAAACGCGCGCTAGACCCCAAGGCTTGTAATTGGAAGAAATACAAGTACATCGTCCTAAACCCTCTCTGTGCTGTTACCACGGTGAAAGAGGAGGAGCCAGAGGGACAGCGAACGCCCACTTCCAATAGGATGACCGTGACCCCCAAAGCAACCACAGAGATGTGGTTTGGAGAAGTGCATGGTCAGATTGATAGGTGTGTTTGTGTAAAAATGTGCAGTTAAAATGATCTTCAACATTAAATAATGCATGCGTATTATTTATTATTATTATTATTATTATTATTATTATTATTATTCATGTATTTATTATTATTATTATTATTATGTATTATTATTATTTAATATTATTTATTATTATTATTATG
>JAODOY010000572.1:0-13612 GCA_025399855.1 Forbesichthys papilliferus | reverse complement strand
TTGGGCCCAGTTTGGACATTTTCACTTAAGGGTGTACTCACTTTTGTTGCCAGCGGTTTAGACATTAATGGCTGTGTTATTTTGAGGGGACAGCAAATTTACACCTTTCTACAAGCTGTACAATCACTACTTTACATTGCAGAACGGTGTAATTTCTTCATTGTTGTCACATGAAAAGGTATGCTCACATATTTGCAAATATGTACTCATTTTCTGAGATACTGTATATTTGAGACATTTGACATTATGACAGCTTCATCACACGTAAGGCACTGCATCATTAATCACCAAGCTAAGGGATATATGGCAGTTCGTACAGTAGCTGTTGACATTTTAAAGCTGCAATGTTCAACTGATGACTGTAGTGCCCCTTATTGAGGAATCTAGACTAAATGTTTTATACATCATTCAGATCCTTAGGCCTTAATACCCATCAAGTTTCATGATTGTGTGACTTTGTTAACCCTGGCTAATTGCTATTGAAAGCTGATTGGACGAATCTTTACTTGGTGACCACACCCTTTAGCCAATCAACATAGTTTCTCTTAAGCAGACAAAGGCTTTTAAGTCGAGTGGATTCTTATTAGTTTCGTTAAAATACACGCGGTATATACACACTGTATTGGATCTGTTACCATTTGTGTTTTTTTTTAGTATAGCCCCAATGCAGCCAAATTGATAAAGCACATGAGGATATCTTCTGAAGAACATTTAAAACTCGAGAATCAAATTTGGTTGCGATTGGATTAACCGACTAGGAGATACACCCACTTCCTGTATAAAAAAGGTTTCATCCATAACATTTTAATCTGTGACGGCCATTTTGTTTTGGATTTCAAAATTCTTTTAACAATTTTGCTTATGTCGTTTGTACAATAGATTAGCCTTGGTTTGGTTAAGATTGAACAAATTTCCTAGGAGATGTTGAAAAACGATTTTCACAAAATTCAAAATGGCGGAAAATCTAGTTATGCGGATTTCAAAATGGCCTCTTGCAAAGTTGTAGGGCATGAGAAGAGCCATCATATGACTCCCGGATGGGGTCTGTAGGTTAAAGCTAGCAGGAGATATGCCCGTATGAATATCACAACAGACGTGTTGGTGGCACTAGAGATTTCATCTTAGCATGTACTTTTAGATTTTTCACAATTGGGTGAACATCTGTTAAGTTTCGTGCAAACGCTGCATGTGGAATGCCGAAACCTGAAAATCCAGCGTAATAATAAATATAGCTGCAAGCAGGCCTGGTCGGGCCTAGCTTTGGGCAAGGCGGCATGAGCAGAACGAGATCTGGCACACCTAGGGCACCCATAGCAGTTCACCCACCTGGTTTTGCAGCAATCAGCAAGTTTGGCGTGGTCAAGAAGGACTATCACACTCAGGGCAACCCTAGCAATTTTACTCTGAAGTTTAAGCATACATTGGCATATGCAATTACAATGAAACTTCTTGGGAAGGGTTGACACATTAAACAGAAATCATGTGTCAAGTTTCATGTCAATATATGCATAACATATGCATGACATAAAACTTGATTGGCATTATTGATGGAATCGTAAGCGTGGTTACTAGAACGCCACGACCACCAAACATTGAGGGTCAAAGGGTCATGAGTCTGAAGGGCTGGCTGAACATTCCTGTCAATTGGTCAAAGCATCGCAAAACACAGAAAATGTGAATTTCATTGAAATTGTTATTACACTAGTGAACGAATGTGACGAAATTAGGGTAAGCTCTTTAAACCAGGTTGCCACATGTATTTACAAAGGTTTGTGAAGATCAAACATTCTGGTCTTAAGAAATTATTCTAAGTTTAAATAGGCCACACAGTGCACATTTATTTTCCGATTGTAGCCAAATGACAATGTCTATCAGCATTATTTTAATATAATTGAATAAGTATGGTCTATAGATGATCCACACCAAATTTGGTGAACATTGAACTAATGGTCTAGGAAGAGTATAAAGTATGTTTTTTGCAAGAAAAACCAAGATGTCAGAAAATTTAACCTGACGCATCGTGACGTCACAAGGTGCAATGGATTGAGGAGATCCTCAGGATTCTACTGAAATGACAATCAACAATCTGTTTACATTTAAACAAACATTTAAAAGTTATAAGCAGAAATGCAGTTTGTGACCAGATTTTGACATTATAGATGGCGCTGTTCAGAAACAACAAGAGAATTTTTGATGAAACTTCTTGGGGAAAGTCAGCACCCTGAGGAGAGATCGGCTGGCAAGTTTCATGTCAATTGGGTGAGGCCTGTCAGATACAGTATCACTTCCTGATTGGCCGTAGTTGATGGCTTTATAAGAATGACTAATAGGAAGCCACGCCCACTTAATTTATTGAGGGTCAAAGGGATATTGGTCTTAAGGGCTATCTGAAGTTTAATGTAAATTGGTCAAAGCATTACAAAAATACAGCCCAAAATGTGAATGTTATTGTGCCCCCTAGTGGACAAATGTAGAAATTTGGAGGAGTTTCAGACTAGGGCACTACATGTACGTACCATGTTTTGTGAAGATCAGACAATCCTGCCACAAGATATTATTCTTCAAGTTTAAATAGGCCACGTCTCCTAATTTTATTGGCCGATTGTAGCCAAACGACTTAGTCTATCAACATTCTTTTAATAACTTGATAGGCATGGTCTATAGATTGTTCACGCCAAATTTGGTGAAGATAGGAATTACGGCCTAGGAGGAGTTCGGAAAAGTAGGTTTTTCAGAAAATCCAAGATGGCTAGGCCTTAAAGAAGAACACGTACAATAACAATAAGGGCTTTGCCACTTTGTGGCTAGGCCCTTAATTAATAGGACCTTCTGTAAACAATCACCACCTTTGAACTAGGTAGTCTAATACAGTAGGGTTTGGCTGATAAATACCACAAATGATACTATGGAGCACCCTGCCACACGCTATAATTCCAGTGTGCACCTTGATGGGTGTGTAACTAATAAAGTAAAAAATTCACCAATGTATAATGTAGGAAAACCACAGTTTTTACCAGTACTATTCAAGGATGACAATGTAGCCATATGCATTTTACATACAGTATATTCCATTTACTATATATCATTAACAAAGTGTCAGTGTGTTTCCTTGCTTGTCTGTCTTATTTTTTGTTTGTTACTGGTGCTGGCCAAGGCCCCGTTTCCGTGGCAATGACCACATTGCTGAATTAACAGCATATAGACAGACAGGGACTGACAGACACAGGAAGATATATTTCAGTAGATGACTGTCAAGTTGTATGAATATTGAAACCATCTGAAAGAGAAATAATAACTGCTACTAGAATAAACATCTGGCACTTCCTCCACTGAGTCATTGTCTAGTAATTATATAAATTAACTGTGCAAATCTCCAAGGAACAACTTGGAATATCTGCTAAAAATTGGTGGAATCCAACAGTGATTTACATTATGCTAATGTTTGACCAAAGAATTATGTTGACATCTACCGGTACAGTAGATCTGTGCAAAGGAGGAAAGTACTTTTTAATGACTAATTGTCATGTCAAACTAAAAAGAAATGTCATACAGTATATTAAAATGTGAGAATAAGTGACACTCGCCAGAAGGAACCATTCCTGTTACGTAAATGCCACCTGGCACGCTTTCGTAGAGGGACCGCTGTGCAACGGAGATAAGCGGTCCGACAGACCACTACCACATAAACAACGCAAGAGCTAGCGTATCACACACATTGCGTGTGATAACGTTAACTAACATTATAGTAGCTGGGATTCAATCATTAGGGTACGCAGATGTAATGTCGCAGCTAATGCTAAGGGGGTGGGGACGGACTATTTGTGTGGGTTGTGTGTATGCAACTATTGTGGGAACAATGTCAAAATGCCTGTTAGCCATCTTTCGCATTTGTGTCTAAATAGGAATTGATGTATTTAAAGCCTGTATTAATATATTCCACTATTCAGTATAATATTGAGATTTCTATTCAGATACGGTTTGATTATTGGAGATGAACATGTATGCCAGAAGTGAAGAATAATGGTGTTGCATTTGCTTGGTTTTAATATAAAAAAAAGGTGATGTGATGTTTGTATTTTCCATCTTTCCTATCCTGTCATAAGGTTTTTTACTTTATGACAAATGGCTATAACTTCGAACAACAAATTAATAAATGAAGAGGAAAAATTTGATTTGTTTGGCCATTGTTCATTGAGTAAAATCCAGTCATATCACTCCGGGAAATAAGAACTTTTTCAAGTTGGGAAGCGGCACAGGACATATACGACTTGACACCAATATTGGATGTTTTGCGTAGTATGGTTTATTATGGTTTAAAACATTCTTGATTATAAAGATCAGTCTCCTGCATTAGGCAAAAACCCAGAGTAACATGGACCACTAGGCTATTGCCTAGTGAACTCAGTATACAGTTCCCATACGGGTGTACACATGACACTTTTCAGTGATCCAGACTGAACAACCAAACAAAACCAAACTAGAGGGTGACACAGGAGTGGATTTTAAAACCTCTCCCATCCCACAAATGAAAAAAAAAAAAAACTCCCATGATAAAGTTGGGCAAAGTATCCTGTCCCATTCCAATTCCAAAAAAATTGACTTTCACTCCCGTGTTGTTTTTTGACCAGAGTCTGCCAGAGTAAGGAAACATTTTGAAGATTTGGAAGTTAAATGCAGCAATTTAATGCACTTTGAGAGGCTTTATCTATGAAGAACTTTGTTGCAAAGGAGGGCTGAGTTAAAAAATTTAATGGAAGTAGCCTACAGCCAAATATTTGGGGGCACAGTTTAAATTATGTTTAAGGACAGACAAACAACGAATAACAGATCTGGAGACATGATGTTTGACAGTTTCAGGCTATGGCTGGACAGCCAACTAGAATAGAAATAGATGAGACATTTCAGCTAACACCATTTTGAATTCAATAGCATATAGGCCTACATGTTCTCATAACTTACAATTTAGATGAATTAATATTCATATGAAACGATGTAAGTGAATAAATCATTTCTGATAGGCTACCTGACAGCAAAGATTAAATTTTCTCTCCAAAAGCAAGCAGATTTTACCTTGACTGCGCACATGCGCAGTATAGGCCTACAATATAAACTTCAACTGGCAAAATAGCAGGACATAAATTTCCTCTAAAGCTTTAATCAACCCCAGGCATTTTTCTGCGGCAAACTAACTAGTGGTAAAAGTTAGCAGTGATAAGGTAGCCAACATGGGAAAGTGTATTCGAATGGAGTTCCAACCATTTCGCCCTTCAGCTTTGAGACCGAATTGAACTGGAATGTAATTCTCAATGTGTGTTGGTGGATTAGGCTACTTACAGTAACGATGAACCAATTTTCACATTCATCCTCTTTGGAACTTGTCTACGCAGCACAATTGTCATTGTGCACGCTTTATAATAACGAGTATATTTCAGATGGTAACGATGATTAGAAGTCACTTGCACTAGTGCCCCTAATCCTTTTCACCTTGCACACCAAACTTTTTAGTCATGTGAGTATTCGTTGTATTTTTAAGTCATAATTTTGGCGTGCGCCAATAATTTCTTTATGCAGGAAAAACTTTGACAGCCATAGGGAAGTCGTCCGACTGAAGAAGGAGGCCTTTCGGGATATGTTGTCCCGGAAGTCTCTGGAGGCGGTTGCAGGGTACCGGCTGGCTGGCTCGAAGGGCTGCAGTATCTGCCGTAGCAGAAGCAAAGAAGCGGGTGTGGGAGAAGTTCAGAGAAGCCATGGAGAAAGACTTTCGGTCGGCGCTAAAGTGTTTCTTGAAAGCCATCCGCCACCTCAGGAGGGGAAAGGGGGGAACCATACAAGCTGTGTACAGTAAGGATGGGACAGTGTTGACCTCAACTGAGGAGGTAATTGGGCGGTGAAAGGAACACTTTGAGGAACTCCTGAATCCGACTGACACGCTCTCTGTGGTAGAGACAGAGCTGGAGGCTGATCATCATCAATTTCCCTGGGGGAGGTCACTGAGGTAGTCAAAAAACTGTGGTCCTGATGGCATCATCGGTCTGTGACCTCCAGCACTCCGGATAAGCGGGAGAAGATGGATGGATGGAGTTGTTAAGATGACAACATTGTTATTTTCACCAAAGCAGAATAGACAAGAGCAACTAGAATTTAAACATTTAATAATATATATTATTAATATAAAAGTATTTGTGTATACAGTTGTGCGTCAGTGTTATTATGATTCCCGGTCCCCGCCCACTGACTGTCCCGTCCCAATCCCGTGATTAATACTAATTGTGTTTCCTATTCCTGTGACCCGCGGGATACCAGAAAGAAGTCAGTCTCTAATCCAGACTGCTATGAGATTATAAATTATTATGACAATTTTATTTGTTATGCTTTTATTAGTTTTATTTTCATTATAGATGAATATAAAATTATTTAAATATTAAAATAAGATTATAAATTACACCTGGACGCACTCAGGGGCATGGACACGCTTACGTGCTGAAGAGGGAACCAATGGGAGTTTACTATGGCCATTTAAAAGGGAAAGGATGCAGAGCTTTGGGACTGATTTTCATTCTCACGGGAACATCAGTGACTGTGCGGGTGTTTTTCAGTCCAAGGCAGTGGCAAGTTGTAATTTTGGATTGTTCATTGCTTTTTAAAAATGCATTTCTCTATTATGTTAAAACGTTTTGAGTCAGAGTCCTTTATTCCTTCTGGCTGAATTAGAATACGCAACACTACCGTACACATTAATGTAGGCATATCGCCAATACTATTGAATGACGTCTCGCGAGTAGGGTACTGTAAGATATACAATTAATTTGAGAGTGCCTGCTGAGAATTTAGTCTTCAGGCATCTACGGTACTATGCGTGGCTTCTCCTCTGTCATATGATAAACATTTTAGCTGTGTAAGCGAAAAAGATAGGCTACCGTGAGTTACCGTACGTAGCTTGTGTTGTTATTAATACGAGAGCTACAACAATGCTACTGGTGCTTTAAAAACAAACTGTTATTTTAATATATTTATTGACTGCTTTGCATTGACAACATTAAATTACGTTATCCATTTATTTATTTGATTGGGTATAGTATCCAACCAACATATTCTCTTGTTTATGTCTTGCACATGTAGTGTAAAAAGTACTGTATAAGTGTTCGAAATGTATTAACGGCTGTCTGCCTTTATTCCTTAGTGTTCCATTTAGTTAACACTATATAGGGAATAAGTGGACATTTCGAACGCACAGACAGAATCTATTTTCTACATGCAAACAAATACACCCTGATAAACTAAGTTTTTTTGTACTAAAATAATTATTCAATAAATGTTTTTATTTGAACTCAGAAAAGATAGTCAAGGCATGGAGGAATCAGAATGTGTTTCAAATAGGGGTGCATGATATTTACAAAATATGATATTGCGATATTGATCATGAGAATTTCTATAATAATTTCTATATTTTTAGTAAAAACACAAAGGTTATGGGAAAATGCATAAAAATATATCCATAACATATCAAGACAACACATTTTAAACTGACAGTCATAATGGACTGGTACAACAACAGTAATTCCAAGCTACCGAGGAGATATTTTTGGCCACTGTTTCCTCTTCGATCTCCATTATTTCATTAGCTTCCTCAGCCACACATACGTTTATGTTTCTATCTAAATCAATCACAACTAACCCAAACAGCACTTCCTGCAACATTTTCAATATGATATTGCACAAAGTGATACATTGAAAAAAAAAAATTTCTACATCCTAAATTGTAGCTGAGAGGGTGCTGATTTCAGAGACAAACACTTGATGGTAGCTATTTCAGAAATGCTTTTAGAAGCCATTATATGATAGTAGTAGAAAAACTGACAAAAGTTTAAGCAGGTGCAGACGTGTAAGGACGTACCAATTACGTTGACAATGGCCTTCAGGGCTCCCAGGATGCTACCCAACACCTCTGGATATTCCTCTCCCAGGTACTCGTACAGCACAACTCCCAAGTGACCCATCAGCTTCTCCTGCAAACAGAGATGAGGACAGCGATTAGCATTCAGTCTATGTTCAATCCACATGCGTATGCATTTGGGTTGAGTACTAGCAGGTTTAACCAATCTATTTGATGCAACAAAAAAAAAGAAAGATTAAGCCGCTTGAGAATATGTAGTGCACAGTATAAAGTAAAGATGTGATTTTATACACACAAAATAACCTCTTAAACCCAAGTTAACATTTCAGTCCCTTCAGGATTTCTCGATGTGGCGATTGCAACTTTCAACACAAATTCAACCAATCCCCACAAAATTTGCACGACCTCGCAATGTTGTCCAATCATCAAATTCTCTGCAAATTTAACACATTTTCACTTGTTTTATATTGTGAATATGCGGATGTGACAAATTAACACCTCATTTACCTACAACAATTACACAATTCCCTAGTTCTGCATAAACCATGTGGTGGAACATAAGCGAAAGTCATCAATGATAACCTTTCTACCGCAAAACACTACCTGATATGGGCTCAAACGCAGGTGCGTTTTGATCTAACTTATGTGATTAAGGAAAGACCGTGGTGCCAAAAGAATCCAACTGCACTTACACTATAGGTTGTTATGCTTTAAGAGGATAAATAAACACACACACACACATACACACGCACATATATATTCCGTCATGAAACTAAGCTAACTTTGCCCACGTGCGCTTAGGTATTTTCTGTATAAGGTAGTGGAGGAATTGCGACCTGAGCAGATGTTGACATTGCACTCCCCTCGTGTGTGTTGTAATCAGAGCTCTGCGTGCATGTGTCATGATGTGTAGGGCTGCCACGATAAATGCAATATTGCGGTATGGATAAACCAACTGCAGGGGGTGGCAAGCAATCGCCATTATAGCATGTATTGTACAATGTGTACATTATTTTTTTTCATGAATCTAGTCCATCGAATATGAGGTTTCATCTAGGGCATGTGCGCTATTTAAACGCACATTTCCCCAAGCCCCGTTGTAGCCTTTGGGATGCATGTATTTACGACACTGACGTTACGCTTCACTGCACTTTACTACAGTTTTGTCATAATCCATTCTGTCTGGGCAGCAGACATGATGCAGCGAACCATGGTTGTATTGGCAGCACACACACTTTGAGTAATTATTTTGGGACGTGTCTATTTCTTGTGGGAAAGAAAACTGAATTGTTGTACATTAACGTTTTGGTTGTTAAACCGAAAACAGCTTAACAACTTGTGCCATCACTTCTGTCTACAACTATGGCTACATTCACACTGCACACCAATCTGGCCCAGTGACTCGGGTCTGATCATTTCAGAGCAGTGTGAACAGCACAAATCACATGGAATCTGATATTTTATCATCAGATCTGTGCCACTTTCATATGTGGTACTAAATCGGATACATATCTGATTATGTTAAATGCGATCTCAGTCTGAGCAGTCAAATTAAAATTGACGTCACTCTAGGTAGACATTCACTGTGACTCGCCCTCTTAATCAGGCTCACTCATGGCCATTGTTGTTCGGCATTTGTTATCTCTACACGGGATAAGTTGTAGTCCTACTCGCAAGTGAAGTACAGTAGGCTAAATAATGAAGTAGTCACTGGATGGACAGAGCGAGGTGTTAACCATTGCACACAATAGGCCTTCTACACGGAGAGGATCATCGTCATCCCCATGTTAAATGATAAGTTTGGATACTGCACATGCCTAAAGGTAGCCTAAATTGTAGAAGCATAAATAAACAAATTAAAAGAAACCCTTTTGCATGGTTAATAACCCCACCTCCTTGCCCCACACATTGAGCAATAGTCTGACTTGCTGAAATGTATCAACGCAGAAAGAATGCTTTAACGATACGGGCAGATGAAATCCACTGGCAGTCTGCAGGCAATTTGCATAATGTCTGGCGGAGAAATATTCTACGCAAGTGTTTAACAGGCTTTAGTAGCCTACAACAGTCGGCTATTTGGCTTTCTTCTGTACAAATTCGCTGGCTTCCACCTCCCGTCAACTTGTAAAATGACCGTAAGGCAGATTTTCAGTCTCTCAGTCAATGTTTACTTTCTTACATTCGTTTGTTTGCGCACTTTGGAACCGAGATCAGTTCACACTAGAATCTGATATGTGCCACATTTAACAAAACAAATCGGATTTGAGCACTAAATCGGAATTGAACATTAAGGACTGCAGTCTGAACGTAGCCTATGCTAAGCCAAGGTATATAGCTTGGTGCATAGTAGGCGTTTGATATTCCGCCATTTCATATGCTTTTAATTAATTAGTCGTATTTTTCAGCTAACATTTTGATCTAACATAGGCCAAACATGATCGCATACCTACAGTCAGAACAACAGTGCACTAAACTGGTCGATATGCCATTGCATAGTCTCAATACGGACCGAGATCACTTTGCCTAGAAATTGTGTTTATGCCCCAGAACCACACCATTCCTGAAGCTCTCTGACACACACTTGACCTCTCAAAACAAAAACCTGACGATATACAGCACTCATGAAATGTTCTATCACCGCAACAGCCCTAATGATGTGTTGCACGCACACTATTGTTTGCTGTGTCATAATTACCAAAACTTTTTCCGCTCTCTTCAGTTGTTTAAGCCATTTCACACACAATGTTTAAAATGTTAAGCTCAAAGAGTAATTTGTTAGATTTGTAATAATGTTTGTATGCCTCAAGTTATGTTGAACACTCAGAACATAACTGGTCAAAAAATGCCTCCGAAATCCTGGAGAGACATTTATTAGTGAGCTGATGCCACAGATACACTCGCGTTGAGTGTGAATCAAAATGACTAAATGTGACCACATCTCATGGTGTGTACCTCCTGGCAGGTCTTCATCACCACAGCGGTGCGGGAGATGAGGTCGGCAGCCTGCTGGCGGACCTTGGCTGACTTGTTGTTGAGACGCCACAGAACCGTGCCGCAGATCTGGGGCAGGTAGGGCTTCACACGCTTTCCAAGGGCGTTCACCACTGTGCCAAACCCGTTCAGCATCACTGAATCCTGAGAGAGAGGTGGCCCAGATGTTCAACATCTTACATGCCTCCAGACGTGATCAGTCTTAGAAGACGGTCCCTTACCTCCGTGGTCTGTTCCTGGAAGGCATACAGGATGCCGTCTATGAGCTGCTCCTCTAGTTTATGGTCAATGTCTGCTGCACCCAGATTGCCCATGATCTTCTCAATGGTCTCCATTACCATCTTCCTGTACTGCTCTGCCTCATCTTTTAGGTCGTCCACAATGCGGGAAATGATCTCAGCAGCACCCACCTTGTTGGCCAGCTCTACTGTGGTGTCCACCAGCTGGAGAGTTAAAGATCAAATGCCTGCTCAGTGCCCATCAGAAACGTACTAAACATACGGTTCACGTTGTCCAATCACTGCAGCCAACATCATACATACTTCCTCTGTCCACTGGAGCGACAGAACTACGGTCATACAACGTGTCACTATGCTTAGCTTTTCCTAAAAAAAATTTGGTTCAACAGTTTAACAAAAGTTCTGTGCAAACCAACGTGTTCGATATATCAAATTAAACAGTAGATTCCTCTTTATAGCTACCTGTACATTCCCCTTAACCTGCAGATTCGTGCATGCGTATATGCTAACCTGTCTGTAGTTGCGTCTGTCTAGAGCCATCCTGTGTTGCCAGAAGTGTTTGAAGAAGGGGGGCAGAATCTCAGTCTTAATGTAGTTGGCCTCCACACCATCAGTCCCACAGCACTGCTTCACCACCTGGGAGGTAGAAACAGTTATGTCACCAGTGAGCTCAGAGGCACCAAGAGAAAACACTAGGGTTATAATAACATTCACGTGACGGGACCTCAAATTTGGTATCGGTACCACTTTGAAAACTGCCTGAATGCCGTATTTGAAGAGTTCTACATAGTAGATACCACAGGGTTAAAGCCAAAACAAAAACGTAAATTTGATTGCTGCTATAAACAATGGTTTAGCCCTACTCATTTTGATCTTACCTGTGTTCAGCATGGAGACTGAGCGCATGTGAGTTTCTGCTCTCTCATTAGCTACAGACGCTGCAACAGAGTTTGCTGTGACTGCTCCTACTGTTTCTCACTGCAAACTGCCTAATGTTTTACAAGAATATTTGACATACCTGACCATGGTTTTGTCAAGCTGGAAGCAGCACAAAATTTAACGGCGGCTTCGTGCAGGAAAAAACCTTAATAGACATGCAAAACTATTTATCTCTTGAGCATAAAGACTAGGCTACTGCAAACTAATTTAGCCTATGACTGACTGCGAAAAATTACCAATCTATAATTATGCCTAGGGCCTACAGTTTCCTAGCAAAACCTGTGAGAAGCGCCGGGTAAGTTGAACCCTCTATGATTGACAAAACTGAATATAGTAGGCTACAGAAAAAAAGTAAATTTGGGACAGCTTTTGGCTCGCCATTGCCGTGACTGTTGAAGTTGCAGGCTGTGCAGGGATGATGTAATCTCGCTCGCATCCATTTCTCTCTATTATCGCGCTTTCTGGTATGGAAATTGGGTACAGACAGATTTTACCTCAATTGGTAGGCTACTCTTTAGTAAAGACATAATTCGATCTGTACGTGCAGAGTTCGGTACCCAACCCTAGAAACCAATAAAGTCGAGGGTCTTAGCCAGTTCAAAAGCCTTTGTGAGAACAGATTATATAAGAATGTGTCATCTAGCTCTCATGCTGGTGTCCATATAGAAAACTACTAGCCGTGATCTGTCCACAGGGATGATAGGAATAAAGAATGTAATTTAGTTTGTTACAAAAATGCAGATACGAGCAATGTGCTGCTCTGGTACCTTGAGCACAATCTTTTTCATCTCTTCATCCGGTGACTGAAACTCTCTGATGAGGATCAGCATCACCTCCCTTGTATAGTAGTTGGCATATTCAGCATCCATCAAGGGAATCAGGTAGCCAATTGCTTTCAGAAAAGCTGCGAGACCCTGAAAATAAAGGCAAGAGACACCGAGTTCAGAGCCCACATTAGACTTGAAGTAGATGCAATAAAGCATTTGTCTCCATAAGCTTTATTGTGCTCCCAGCAGCACATTAGTGGTCTATCTGAACATTCGACTGGGAAAAGCAAAGCAAGCAGATAGCTACACGCAGGCTCAGTGAAGGGTGATACACACACACACACACACACACAGTGCCTTTACCTTTCCTCTGTGCTGCCTGATGCCCTTCCAGAGGGGCTTCAGGACAGAGTCGAAAGACTCGATACCGTAGGGTGTAGCAGCCTCAGCCAAGGCAGCGATGGCCAGGGCACTGATTGTCCTCACCTTCTGCTGCTCATCCACTAGACCTGTGTGCACGCACACAGGTTAGAGAAAGAAAACACAACATGCATAGTTCTAAAAGTTTATTTCAATTTGAAGAACTTCCTGTGCTCACCCTCTAAACAATAACAGGCTATTTAAATTCAGGACCAGGCAATACATATTTTTTATTAATGACTATTCAAATGAATATAGATGTGCCCCACATAACTACTGACTAAGAGTATACAGTATCTCACAAAAGTGAGTACACCCCTCACATATTTGCAAATATGTGAGCATATCTTTTCATGTGACAA
>JAODOY010000571.1:0-13613 GCA_025399855.1 Forbesichthys papilliferus | reverse complement strand
AAACAGCGGGTGTGGGAGAGCTTCGGAGAAGCCATGGAGAAAGACTTTCGGTTGGCACCAAAGTGTTTCTGGAAAACTGTCCGCCACCTTAGAAGGGGGAAGCGGGGAACCATCCAAGCTGTGTACAGCAAGGACAGGACACTGTTGACCTCAACTGAGGAGGTAATTAGGCATTGGAAGGAACACTTTGAGGAACTCCTGAATCCGACTGAGTTGGAGGCTGATGGGGGATCATCGTCAATATATCTGGGGGAGGTCACTGAGGTAGACAAACAACTCCACAGGGGCAATCCAATCCCTGTATGTCCAAAGCGAGAGCTGTGTTCGGATTCGCGGCAATAAGTCGGACTCGTTTCAGGTGGGGGTTGGTCTCCGCCAGAGCTGCGGTTTGTCACCAATCCCGTTTGTGATTTTCATGGACAGGATATCGAGGCGTAGTCGTGGTGGAGAGGGGTTGCAGTTCAGTAGCCTAAGGATCTCAACCCTGCTTTTTGCAGATGATGTGGTTCTGATGGCATCATCGGTTCGTGACCTCCAGCACTCACTGGATCGGTTCGCAGCCGAGTGTGAAGTGGCTGGGATGAGGATTAGCACAGCTAAATCTGAGGCCATGGTTCTCAGCCAGAAACCGATGGAGTGCCTACTCCAGGTGGGGAACGAGTCCTTATCCAACGTGAAGGAGTTTAAGTACCTCGGGGTCTTGTTCGCGAGTGAGGGGTCTATGGAGCGAGAGATTGGTCGGAGAATCGGAGCCGCGGGAGCGGTATTGCAATCGCTTTACCGCACCGTTGTGGCGAAAAGTGAGCTGAGCTGGAAGGCAAAGCTCTCGATCTACCGGGCAATTTTTGGTCCTACCCTCACCTATGGTCATGAAGGGTGGGTTATGACCGAAAGAACAAGATCATGCGTACAAGCGGCCGAAATGGATTTCCTCAGGAGGGTGGCTAGCTTCTCCCTTAGAGATAGGGTGAGAAGCTCACCTATCCGTGAGGAACTCGGAGTAGAGCCACTACTCCTTTGCATCGAAAGGAGCCAGTTGAGGTGGTACGGGCATCTGGTAAGGATGCCCCCTGGGCGCCTCCCTTGGGAGGAGTCGGGTTGCAGGGTCAGCAGCTCCAGCAGGCGACCTCAAACCTCCCTTTCCCGAGCCACATTAGCAAACTCTGACTGAGGGATCCCGAGGTGTTCCCAGCCCAGTGTGGAGATGTAATCTCTCCTCCTAGTCCTGGGTCTTCCCCGAGGCCTCCTTCCAGCCAGACGTGCCTGGAAACCTCCCATGGGAGGCGCCCAAGGGGCATCCTTAACTGGCTCCTTTCGGCGCGAAGGAGTAGCGGCTCTACGAATAGCTGAGCTTCTCACCATATCTCTAAGGGAGACACCAGCCCCCCTCCTGAGAAAACCCATTTCGGCCGCTTGTACCCGTGATCTTGTTCTTTTGGTCTTGACCGAAAGCACAACCTTCATGACCATAGGTGAGGGTAGGAACGAAAATTGCCCGGTAGATCGAGAGCTTTGCCTTCCGGCTCAGTTCTCTTTTTGTCACAACGGTGCGGTAAAGCGATTGCAATATCGCTCCCGCTGCTCCGATTCACCGGCCAATCTCCCTCTCCAATGTCCCCTCACTCGCGAACAAGACCCCGAGGTACTTGAACTCCTTCACTTGGGGTAAGGACTCATTCCCTCATTCCTGCTGAGAACCATGGTCTAATAATAATATTCTTTATAATCATAATTATTATTAATTCATACATTTATTATTCAGCAATTAGCAAATATTGGCAGGCTGACTATTGGAAGGTTACAATCTTCAATCATTCTCCAAACAATAAACACATGGAAACAGTGATTTATCAACTTATTCCATGCTTATGACCCTCAGGGATCATTTGTCCAGCAACAAGTTATGGACACAGCATTGTTTATGTGTGTGTGTGTGGGGGCGTGCTTGTGTAGCTGACTGTGGTCAAGGGTCACGGGTCGGGGGGGGGCGGGTGGGGGGCGAAGGGGGGGGGGGTCATGCAGCTGTTGTTGCTCTGCCACTCAGCAGCTGTCCCTGTGGAGAGAACATAAGATCACCCCAAGGTTCACAATATCCTGAAGGCATGAGAGACGACAAAGAGAAACGGTGGAATATAAAATGAAGTCAGCTATTGCACGCTAAATTGTAAGATAACACACTTTTTGTCGAATTCAAAAAATATCTCCTCGCATTTCTCTATCTTACCGTTCTCTGTGCGTGTTGGATAAATAATCCGATACTTCTACACAGCCCTGGCTCTGTAAATAGCAACATAAACAAAGTGGCAAACACCGCTCACAGCAGCAAAGCCACAGCACTACGCTTTGCTTCACAACACATTTTGATATGCGATACGGTTTTGATTTGAGCTCAAAGTTAGCAAGAATTCTTTTAATGAAGGACTGTTTGTTTGCAGTCCTTCATTAAATTCAACTTGACAAACTAGTACTAATTGATATACCATGTGTTATAAAATATAGTACACTATCACTAAAATACTCCATAGTGGCGTTACAATATTATATGTTGTGATATCCCAAGCCCTTCTCCTTCCAGGTGCATTCCTGATCCCTTACCTTATCTTCCTGTTCACGTGCGGCGTTCCTGTTTTCTTCCTGGAGATATCTCTGGGCCAGTTCACCAGCGAAGGGGGCATCACATGCTGGAGAAAGATCAGCCCCCTCTTTGAAGGTAGGCAGCAGGCTGGAATGATAGAAGAATGAGTTACTGTGAATATTGCTGCATTCAAGTGGAACTCGTAAAACTCACGATTACGACATGGGAAGTCATGTACGAAACCCGTGATCTCGAAACGTTCAGAAAAGTTCCACTTAACGGCGTTGTGAATACCACAAGATGGAGGTGTACATATGGACTCTTCTCATGAACATGGAAAACACGGCTCTATTTGAACGCAGCATACAGTATGTCCAGCCATACTGGTAACTGGAACATGGCCTGTCACAGTTCTGGTATTAATGTTCCTTAGTCACTAGTTTTAAATTGGCTCTATATGACATTCTACCACTAGATGTCACCCTATGCACACCAGCATCTCAAACTACATCAAATGCTTCATGGACCACACACACACACAAAAGTGCTTCACAGTAAATATATTAATGATAAATAACATAAATAAACACATAATCAACTTGTACAATATCAAAAAAAAAGTTTGAGTATAGTTTGAGTAACGTTTGAGTATATAATACTCAAAATAAGAGGGAGCGTGATGTCATTCTCGGCTCCCCCTTCAATTACTCCCCTATATCTTAAAAATAAAAAAAATTATATGTAAGAAAATAAATATAAAAAATAGCATCCTCACATTTTGAATTTAGTTGCTTATATTTCTCAGAATGTTTTGTATTATTTTGTATATATTTCTCAGATAAAATGTTTACCACTATAGTGTGTATATTTAAGCCAATTGTTCTATTTCTATGTATTTGAAATGTAAGATGTCCTTGAGTGTTTAGAAAAGCCTCCCAAATAAAATGTATTATTATTATGATGATGATGATGATGATGATGATGGTCAGCGCACACACTGTCATGCTGCAGGTCTAGGCTACGGCACACAGGTGATCGTGACTCTGTTAAACTTCTATTACATCATCGTGTTGGCCTGGGGAATCTTCTATCTGTATTTCTCCTTCTCCTCGGAACTTCCGTGGTCCTCCTGCAACAACACATGGAACACAGGTAGTGGGCGGGCTTCATTCCCATTTTGGGGACACGCCCTTGTTTAGAATTTGAGTCTCGCACAATTATGCCGATTGGATGTTTGTGCCAACTTGGGTGCAGTATTATAAATGATGCCGTAACATGGTGAATGTGCATGGTACTTTTGTTTTTGCAGAACACTGTGTGGAATTTCAGAGGAGGGACGCATATTCCAACTTGACCAACTACTCAAATGCCACCTCTCCAGTCATTGAATTCTGGGAGTGAGCCTCCAAATGCTACGAGAAGATATTATTGTGACTTGAATGAATACAGCACAGTACGCTTCATACAAGCGTCTCCTCCACTAATGCTAGCTTGTGTTTCCATCTGTGTCTGTCTGTCTGTCTGCTTGTCTGTCTGTCTGTCTGTCTGTCTGTCTGCCCATATAGGAGGAGGGCATTGAGGATTTCCTCCGGCATAGACGACATGGGCGCTCTGAACTGGGACCTGGCTCTGTGTCTGTTCATTGCTTGGGTCATGTGCTACTTTTGCATTTGGAAGGGCGTCAAATCAACTGGAAAGGTGAGGACCTATTCACTGTGTGTGTGTGTGTGTGTGTGTGTGTGTGTGTGTGTGTGTGTGTGTGTGTGTGTGTGCGCGCACATGTGCGTGTGTATGTGTGGATATACATAAATGGCTTTACACCTACATATCAACACCTATGGCTTTACCTATGGCTACCTGTGTGTGTGTTGTAGGTGGTGTACTTCACAGCTACCTTCCCGTACCTGATGCTGATAGTACTGCTCGTCAGAGGCCTCACCTTGCCTGGGGCAACCATCGGTATCCAGTTCTACCTGTACCCTGACCTAGGACGGCTGGCCGACCCCCAGGTGCTGTCAGGGCACACACTGTTCAGATTAGAGTATGGTAGATTAGAGTATAGTATATTAGAGTAGATTATATTATATGACTGTGTATAATATAGTTGATTAATTAGAGTATGGTAGATTAGAGTATAGTATATTAGAGTAGATTATATTATATGACTGTGTATAATATAGTTGATTAATTAGATTATGGTAGATTAGAGTATAGTATATTAGAGTAGATTATATTATATGACTGTGTATAATATAGTTGATTAATTAGAGTATGGTAGATTAGAGTATAGTGTATTAGAGTAGATTATATTATATGACTGTGTATAATATAGTTGATTAATTAGAGTATGGCAGATTAGAGTATAATACAGTATATTACAGTAGAGGAGATTATATATTAGTGTATATTGTTGTAGATCATATTATAGTATAGTAGATTATAGTAGATCAGATTATAGTATGGTATAGTAGATTGTAGCATGGTAGATTACTGTACCTCCTTAATTAACCTTTATTTATTAACCTTAATTAATGCTACATCTCCCAATGTACTGCTTGTGGGCGATTTTAATATTCATGTTGACAGAACAGCTAGCTGTCCATTTGCTGCTGTTTTTATGTTGTTACTTGATGACATGGATTTCATCCAAAATGTTAATTTCCCAAATCACAACAAAGGCCACATTATTGATCTAGTCTGCTCCACTAGTGTTTCTATGTTTTATGTCTATGTATTTGCAATATTAGCTGTCCTTAGGTGGTGTGAATGGCATCCCAAATACAATGTATTATTATTATTACTATACTACTTATTATTATACTACTATTTTTATAATAGAGTAGAATATAGTAGATTATAATAGATTAGATTATATTACTGTGTATAATATGGTTAAATAGAGAAGATTATAGTATAATATATTACAGTAGATGTTATATATTAGAGTAGATCAGATTAAAGTATAGTATGTTAGTGTAGAGGAGATTGTATTATATTAGAGACGATTATATTATAATATATTAGAGGAGGAAATAATGTTATATATTAGAGTAGATATATCAATTGATCAGATTAGAGTAAATTGCAGTATATTATATTTATATTAGGTTAGATTGATGTGTAATTCAGATGTGTTAAATCCACAAGTAACCTTACAAATGTTGGTTATTAATGTTCAGAATACATGTGATGTAGACATGAAAACACCTGACTGCTCTGTAGGTGATCGCTACACTATCAGAATGCATGTACACGGATAGCTGTGTTGTGCTCAGTAAACTGTGTCTCGTCCATTAAGTTATCTGAATGTGGTTTTACTTGTATGTTTTGTCTGGTAGGTGTGGATGGATGCGGGCACCCAGATATTCTTCTCCTATGCCATCTGTTTAGGATCCCTTACAGCTCTGGGCAGCTATAACAAATACAACAACAATTGCTACCGGCAAGCCAATAAACTACTGTATTTATGGTCACGTATCAAATATGAGACTGATATTTTAATAATTTTCTTCTATCTATTGAAGAGATTGTTTGGCCCTGTGCTGTCTGAACAGCGGGACCAGTTTCGTGGCTGGTTTTGCTATCTTCTCCATACTGGGGTTCATGTCCTATGAACAGAACGTCTCCATCTCAGAGGTGGCCGAGTCTGGTAAGTTTGTAAAGACAACTCATTTATTTTGCACACCGCTCACTGAAAATGCTGTGGACGTCCACCCCATTATCTCTGTCACGATCATTTCCATATTAAAAAACATGTTGTGACTCGTCAGGATGTCCCCACCCTCGCTTTGAAAACCACCAGTCTTAAAGGTATAGACGGCTATTGTAACCTATTGGTAAGATAATACACTTTCTCCACATACTGTATCTCCTCGCATTTAGTTTTCTTACCGTTCTCTGTGCGTGTTGAAAAAAAACCCCGGTACTTCTACGCAGGCTTTATAGGAGCATAAACAAATTGTCGAACACCTCTCACAACAACAATGCCGGTTGGCTTTGCAATGTGTTTCAATGTGAGTGTGTGTGTGTGTGTGTGGAGGGGGGGTGGGTTTGATTTGTGCTCAAAGATAGCAAGCGTTCTCGAGAAACGACTCACACTGCCTTCACTGACCTCCGTGCTTCCCGTGCAGGTCCTGGGCTGGCCTTCATCGCTTATCCCCGCGCTGTTTCTATGATGCCCTTTTCTCCACTATGGGCGTCCCTCTTCTTCATCATGATTGTGTTTCTGGGGCTGGACAGCCAGGTATGGAGCACAGGACCTGTATGTGTGTTATGTGACGAATGTAAAGTATGTGATGCACCGATCTGATGTTTTGTTGGGGCCGATGCAAATTGACCATTTTCAGTTGGCAAAATCGACCGATTTTAAAGTTTTTCTATATTTTACTCATGAATTTAAGGTACATATTTTATCCAAATAAACGTATTAAATAAATAAAAAGGTTCGGTTTTACGTATCGGCCATTAGAAAGGAAAATCGTACTACCGATTCTGATCACCTGACGATTGATTGGTGCATTCCTAAAATGTTCATTTGATGTGATGCTGAGGTTATTACAAGAGGCCTTGAACGCATAGCATCCTCATGTCAGTCCACACACACGCGCGCACACACCCACACACCACACACACACACACACACACACACACACGCACGTACACACACACACGCACGTACACACACACTGGCATTTGGGTTCAGTAATATTTCTGGTCGTCATATTTAATGAAATACCAACTAATTGTGTTTTTGTTATGGCTTGCCACCTCCTCCTTGTGTTTCCGCCCCCGGTGGTAGTTTGTGTGCGTGGAGAGCTTGGTGACGGCGGTAGTGGACATGTATCCAACTGTGTTCCGCCGAAAAAACCGCAGGGAGCTCTTCCTGTTAGCAGTTAGCCTCGTTTCCTTTCTCATGGGCCTCATCATGTTGATGGAGGTAGGCTGTACACACACACACACACACACACACACACTGAGTGTCACACCTGGTGGGTGCCTTAGGAATGACCTATCCCACAGTATGCAGTACACGTGATGAAGTGTAGCTGCACCCCAGCTCCGAGCCTGACTCCACCCACTGCACAACTTGAAAGACGCTTAAACGTAGTCCGGGAGTGAGGACAGGGGAGTCCACAGCCGTCAGCCGGTATTAACGCATTTATGTAGAGGAATTTTCAGACCATAAAATCCAGATTTTAAAATAAAACTGGAATTTCGTCAATATTAACACCAGCATGTATGTGTCTCATCACAGTGCAGGCTTATGTTTTCGATTACAGCAAAAAAAAACACAATTTAGGGTGCAGCTACACTTTACGGGTCACTGCCAAGTCCAAATAATCAATCTGTAGAAGGAAAACAATGGGAGGGCCTTTATTTGAAATCGCTAGCACTGCCGTTGCCGTGTGACACACACACACTCAGTATTTGTCCTGTATATCTGACCATAATGATCCATTCCTCCGTGTGCTATGCTAACAGCTCTGTGTTAAACGCTGACTGCGTCATGGTCGTTGACACGGTGTGTCTGTGTGTGTAGGGTGGCATGTACGTCTTCCAGCTCTTTGATTATTATGCCGCCAGCGGCATGTGCCTTCTCTTCATGTCCATCTTCGAGACGGTCTGCATTGCGTGGGTCTACGGTAAGATTCCCTCCCGCATGTGCACCTCATGCCCCCCCTCCCCCGGAAGTGACAGATCCCCTCTGTCCTCCGTCTGTCCTCTGGCTTTGTCGCTGGACCGCAGCATGGCCACAGCGTGACGCAAGATGTCCTCCTCTTGTTTATGCAGGTGTGGATCGCTTCTACGACAACATTGAAGACATGATAGGCTACCGCCCGGGACCTTACATCAAGTACTGCTGGCTGTTCGTCACCCCGGCAACATGCATTGTGAGTATGGACACACTACGTGCGTAGTTAGAAGGACCTTTTCTCCCCAAGGGCTATTTCAATCCGTCCGTTCAATCAGTGACTGTGTCTGTCCAATTTGTGTGACCAGAGCTTCTGAGGGAGCATCCTATATGCACTGATGAGGTGGTTTTGGTTGTATCTTTATGAATTTTGACTATTTCTACACACCCGTGAAGTTGTCAGTTGATAAATGTACTTCGTACTGTCGTTATATGCTAGATACACAAAAAGTACTATAAAGATACCTCCAGTTATAATGAAAGTGAATGCGATCAAATGCATTTGAACATAATACACAATATATCTGAATTTTGAAGTCAAAATCTCAAACTGTCACTGCATTTTTTTTATTGCTTTTTTATTGATTTTATGATTCATTCATTTATGAATGAATCATTGAATGAAGCATCGAATAAAGCATCAGAATCAAGCATCGCGAACTGTAAAAATGTACATCCATATTTTCCTCAGGGGACCTTTGCCTTCTCCCTCATCAAATACACGCCACTGAAGTACAACAACGAGTACGTGTACCCGTGGTGGGGCTACTTCCTCGGCTGGCTGCTCGCGCTGTCCTCCATTGTTTGCATTCCGCTCTGGATGGTTTACAAGATCAGCGTGACCCAAGGAACCCTTCTAGAGGTGATTAGAAACTGGCCCCTTTTACGTATGAACATGCCCAGTTATAGTTCAGTGGGGCACGACAGCAGATGCCAGTCGATGTGCATGTAAATGTGGTGTGGCCGTTGATATTGTGTGCGCTGCCTGACCACATGTCTGTTCCCGTCGATGTACAGCGGGTCCGGCTGCTTATCCAGCCCTCTGAAGACTTACCAAAAAGCAAGAGGGAACAGGAGAGACTGTTGGCCATCTTTGCCCCTGAGGAGTGTGACGTCGTCGTGAGCAAGAGCCGCTGTTTTCCCGTCAAAGACAAAGACACCAACCTATGAGGTCCACCCGGACGCTATATTTGCTACACTTGATGCAACCTGCCTTATCTAGTATTCTACTAGATAAGGCAGCCTACAAAAATACCCATTGAAATAAGGAGTACAGTAAATACTTATTGCAAGTTCAACTTTAAATTAACACAGTATTCATGCTATACTGTACTGGATGTAGGCTACGTTTTCAAACAATTGTGGATCGGATTGTGGTGCACACATTTTAAAGTTCCTTTAAAGTTGGAGTCAGGGATTCTGGAGAAAGATTGTTGACATCTGAAGTACTCGATCCAAACAAAAAACATCTCTCCCTTCAATGCCATAGGGTGCTTTCTCAGCACCTCCGCCCCCAACATTGGACATGCATTGCCAAGGCTGGGAAAGTTTTGTGTGGTGCGGTCTGCACCACTTTGTTTGTGTTCCCATTTACAGCGCAAGGGCTGGGTAGAAACACCAGATTATCTTTTATCTTACTGTGAGTAGCTATTCAATGAATTTGACAAAACGTGTATTAGCTGACTCTAGCTTTAATGGGCTCCTGATACACCTGAACAAACCATCCAGACCCCACGTACAGTAAGTAGTACAACCAGATTATTAACATGTTGTTATCATGTATTAAGGATTGTTGTTCCTTATCTTATTACTGTGTACTTAAAGGAATAATGACATAGACAGAAATAATATTATGCTGCGCTGTACTAACCTGACATGCCAGAGGAATTGTTGTCACACGTCCATCTGGGGAGCCGTACATTGAAACTGTTTGTGAATGGCTGGTCTTTCAAAAAAGAACTTTGCAGTTGATTGGATGAACCATCTGGTCGTTTTTGATGTCAGCACCATGACACACCTAAACCACGCCCGTATGGCTATAAACACGACGCTGAGTGGAAAGTTCAGTTGCTACTCGGACACATTCAAAATGATTCAGAGGCTTTCCAGACTGATTCTCACGATGAAATTTAACTGAAGCTTTTGAGATCAGGATGGTCTCAGGAAGCTAGTACTGTACAGTACACGTGAATAATAGAATGCCTTGACATTGCATATTGGTGAATATATGAGCGATTATCACAAACAGTGCTATCTTTTATCTTATAGGACTAACGTGAATTCAATTTTGTAACATGTCTGTGCGACATGTAAGACACATTGATTATTTTGTATGTTTTTAATAAATAATGTGCATTGTAACTTTGTCATTACCTTCACTTTGCCATGTCCAAATGTCTATAACTGCACATACGAATTGTACCAATTTGTGTGCAATGATAGCTAGATAGTATAAGCAGACACAATATTAACTTATTGAATATACGCTACTGTAGGCTATATTTGAGCTGAGAGCAATAGTCAGGCTAACTCAACTAGGTTCAGAAATATATGGCCTATATGCCTAATCAATGGAATAAAATAAACTAAATGTACTGTATTATTACTGCCTTTCATCATTGCACATAACACCAAACTCAAATTTCTAATTTTAATTTAACTAAAAAGACAACTCAAAGACTTGAGAAAACAAGCTATTTGTTTAGGCTGTGACAAACAGGTACACATGCCTGTCAATGAATTGAAAATTGTCTACTAGAAAATTCCCGACTAGCTCAGGTCTGGCCCTGACCCTCTCTGCCCCTGGTTGGTAGCTTCCCACATTTCCCACAATGCACCTGGTGATGTCTAAGCAAAGATGGCGGAAGGAGGAGCGGCGGATCTGAATACCCAGAGAGGAGAGATAACGGCTCTGTTAAAAACACAACTACGGAAGGGAGACACTTGGTAAGAGTTAGCCTGTATCTTTTAAAAGATCCCGTACGACCGCCGATGCCATTTGTTGAGGCTGTCACAGCGCTAAGCGATAGCAAACGGCAGTGACGGACCGTGTTTTGACAGCAGGCTACCAGCTAGCCTGTCAGTATCATGTGTGTCAGTGTGGCCGAGCTAATTCATGACTAGCTGTGTGAGATTGTCACAGGATAAGGTAAGCCACAGAATAGTTTCCAGATGTTATATTCCAGTGATCACATTGGGTAGCGTGCGAATACTGTGGTACTTTTCCATTGATGACATGATACTGGTACCGTATCTGTTGTACAGTTGACAGATAAGATAGCTAGCAAATCTTCAAGTGGTTTGCCCGTGAGCTCATCTGTCGACTGAGACAGGGCGGAGTCGGTATAGCACCTGTCAAAATCACAGAGCCAGCTGGCTAGGAAAACTGCAACAGAGGATAGATATTCTGTACAAAACGCGTAATCTTTAGTTTGTCATACCATTATTGCTAGTTTGTTTGGCTCAACCCGACATTAGATGGCTAAACATCACATTTAGAAACGTATGCCATCAGTTCAATTAAGCATGTTGAAGCCTGTTGAAAAGCTGTCACCCATATGATATTATTCAAAATTTCCCCCAATGCTTAACCCCCCATTAAATGGCTAAACATCACCTGTAATAACATAAGCCATCGGTATAAGAATTAATATTGTTGAAGCCTGTTGAATGCCTGTCATCCATCTTATATTCTTAACAGAATATCGCCTAATGCCTAAATGCTACTGGTTGTATTTTTCATAGGTATCTAGTTGACAGTCACTGGTTCAAACAGTGGAAGAAATATGTGGGATTTGACAGTTGGGACAAATACCAGATGGGGGACCAGAATGTCTACCCTGGACCCATCGACAACTCAGGCCTTCTTAAAGGTAATGGAAAGAAGTATGTTGTTAAAAGTCTGTCTCTAGGCCAAGTTGGATATTACCCTGTACCGGTACTGTAGTTCTCGAAGTAATGATTCACAGAGAAAGGTACACAATAGAGACAATATAGACTACCTGTTTTGGGATGTGTCGAAAGCTCTCTAGCATAAAGGGTAGATTGTGTGTTTTGTGTTATGATTGTATTGCTTTTTCTTTGTACCCCATGCACCGCTCTGGGTCCTGTGAAACACAGACGGTGATGTTCTTGCAATCAAGGAGCACCTCATCGACGAGCTCGACTACATCCTGGTTCCCACGGAGGGCTGGAATAAGCTACTCAGCTGGTATGGATTGAGTGAGGACCAGGAGCCAATATCTCGCAAGGTAATGCGCCTACTATTACATTGCTGTGTGTATTGTTGTGATTGCGGAGAGTGTGTTTTAGCGTTAACATGAATCACAAATAGGGCTGAGCCTGTTGGATAGTATTGTGAGATGCCATTAGTTGTACCTACATCATGCTGGTGTTCACTATCAGTTGTAATGGGATATAGCCTAACCGCAGGATTAAAACAAATAAAATCCATGTTTGTGGTACAGATATGGGTTTATATTGTGTGCCGGGGAACATAAATATGGATGAAGGGAACACACAAATGTAAGACGCAAACACAATTATGATATTTCATGGTTTCACAATGAAGACTAGTTCCTACAGTACATTTACTGAAAATGTCAAGTACACTTTGCGACAGCAGTTGGCCAACTGCCGAGAAGCTGCGTGTGTGCGTGTACAGCTTTACTGGCAGTGGCATGTCCCCCTGAACAAGGGAATGAGTGGTTCACTTCAGGCATGGTTTTAAAATCTGACCAGTCACTGCATCATGGCTGCTGCATTGGGCCCCGATTCATGTGAGCCTTCCCTCTTCTCTCTCTCCCTCTCTCTCTCTATTTTCTCTCCCTCTCTCGGTCTTTCCCCCGCTTTCATCGACCCTCCCATTTTGCCATGTGTGTGTTGATGCGGGGTATCGGGTGTCCGTTGAGCTTCTATTTTCAGCCGGCCCTCTGGATGAGTGAAAAGCTAGATGGAGCAACCAGCGCTAAGCAACACGCGGGGAGGCCCATTATTAATATCTCTGTAATAAACTCACGTGTAGCGGTTGTTCCAAAGGACCGAGGGCCCACGCAGAGGTTCGAGGGATCGCCCAGGAGCGCATTTTGAGGGGCGGTTGGTGGTCTTATCCACACGGTTTGGCCAGCGGTCGGTAGCTTCTGCTGCTTGTCCCCCTTTTTTATTTTTTTCTCTCTCTCGAGTGGAGGAATGCCTGCGGAGGCCAAACCAAGAGAGAGAAGGAGCAACGGAGCTCTTACAGGGGAGCGAGATAAGGAGGACGCGGGGGTCAAGGTGTGTCTGTGTGTGTGTGTGTGCGTGTGTGTGTGTATGTGTGTGTGTGTGTGTGTGTGTGTGTTCGTGTGCATG
>JAODOY010000570.1:0-13488 GCA_025399855.1 Forbesichthys papilliferus | reverse complement strand
TATGGTACTAGTCACATAGCCCCATAGCTCCTGTTGGTGAGGATAAGGGTTGGGTATGGTACTAGTCACATAGCCCCATAGCTCCTGTTGGTGAGGATAAGGGTTGGGTATGGTACTAGTCACATAGCCCCGTAGCCCTTGTTAGTGACGATAAGGGTTGTATAGGCGCATTGTTATCTTGAGGCAATAGGCCAATAGTCTACCCAACTATTTATTTCAGTCATCTTTACTTTGTCTAACATATCTTATTTCAGTTGTAGAACACTTCATTGCAAACTGGACACATTTGTGGGTGTGACTGCTATTTCTTTAAGATAATTGTAATTTTCTATAGAAACCTTCGCCATTGATGTGACACATTAAACATTACTCAAGCTGCAGGGTGTATGCTCTCGTAGACGCTCTCGTAGATGTCACGTAGCTCTCTCTTAGATGCAAATTTGACACAGACAATGCTACTGAAAATGTGTGTGTGTTACCAAATATTTACTGTACCTTTATACCAGTTTAAAGCTCATATAAAGATAAACATTTTTTATTCATATTAGATTGTTTATTTTAAATAATGTTAAATAATTGCTAAAAAAGTCAAACTGCTGCCGAAAATATATGGCCCACCTATTTTTTCTTTATAAAATCTACATCTGGCCCACTTGAATTTATAATGGAATAGTCCTGTGCTAGAGTATAGCAGTCACAGCTAATATGGTGGTAAAATGTGTTAGAAATTCCCTCCCCTCCCGATACATTTAGGATACATTTAAAGTAAACAGGTTAAATTAGACATCATTAGTCTAGCAATAAACATTGTAAAACATTTTTAAAGAAGAGATTAAAGATATGACATTGCTGCTGAGCTTGTCTCTCCTCATATTTGCATGAGCTACAGTACTGTATGAACCGCTTTTTAGGGTAACCAAAAAAAAAAAACACTAATTATTGCAGGCATTATGTATAGTGGTTAGGAAGCTTATGTACTTTATCTTCCATCTTCAGAACCACATCTTGTGAGAGTGTTTCCTATGGGCAAAACTCTTATGTATATTGTATATATTATATTGTATATATTGTATATTGTATATTTAATTTCCCTTGTAACAGGAATTCCTAAAAAACTAACAAAAAGGTATTCTTTGCCCTTTAAGACTGAGGATGTATCACATGTCCTTCCTACTGTACATGTTGAGAGCTGGAAGAGGGCACTGGAAAACATCAGCAAAAATAGGTCATCAGCTCAAACCTTCAACCCTGAGTCCCTGAGCAGTCAGACACTCACAGTGTCTGCTGTGCCACGGTACCCTGCAGTGGAGAAGATGCTAACACACACCGGCCTAGCCAGTGGGGGTGGGCGTATTCAGCTCACTGGATTCGCTGCTTGCTCCAGCTGGTGCCATTTCACTTTACAGGCCTTACGTCATTCAGCAACTTTAACTTTAAGTGGACACCAGTAGCACCAAACAGAACAACATGAGATCTGTAATTGGGTACACAAACAAAGTGGTGCAGACCACACCACAAAATACTATTCCACCCTTGACAATGCATGACCAATTTGAGGGTTGCAGCATCTGAATGATGCTGAATGGTATTGAAGAGAGATTTGTTTTTCTTTTGATATCAAGTATCAAAAATGTTTCTCCAGTGTGGCTTAGTCCCACAGTTACATGATTGATTGATTGATTGATTGCCTATGAAATCTGTTTCAATGTTTAAACTAAATGCATACTACCAGTAAAGTTGTCTTAAGTCAGTTAATCATCTTAACAGACCCTAGTATATGATGACGTGTGAAACTTCAGATCATCTGTGAAAAATAGATGCTGAGCAAGAGGATGTACTTATATAGAGGTGAGTAATGTGTTTCAACTGCAGTAAATCTATGATATACTTTAAGTATAAATGATGATTGCAGATTGCCATGATGCCGCCCTGGCAAACATATTCATAGGGGAAGATTGTACGTGCAGCAACAACAAGCACCAGAGTATTCTGGGGCAACTTTGAGTCAACAGCAGAAATGAACTAAAGCACAATCTGGAGGCGGACCCCTGAGGCAGACTAGGCACATTTAAGGAATGTGAAGAAGACACGCACGCATATGGGCCTATCTCACCTATCTCACCAACAAACATTGTATAGGGTTGCTGTAATTTATTACAGAGAAACTACAGGGCAGGTCATTGACAACCTACAGACCTTTCCCCACATTTGCCACTGATTTCAGCTTCCACTGACATTTCAAATGGCAAAATAAAGACCCCTCTAACTACACAACACATTCCCCACTAAACCATCTAGCAGTGTTTAACCTTTAGCTCAGCCTTTGCCTATACATTAACATAGGTTTCTCAGATCTGGAACGTTCATGTACTGTACGAGACCTCATATTTACCCATATTCATTTGTATAATGTATTTATCTGCTCTCCAGCCTCAATAAAAGATACACTCAGGGCCCTATCTTATACCGGCGCAATGCAGTGTGATGTTTTGTCATTGTCTTTGTCATTTTCCTGTCCATAGTCCAGAGCCCACCTTGTTTAAATAGCAAATGCCCCATTTGAGCGCCTGTAGGTGTGTTGGTCTAAACATGAGGTGTGATCTAGCGCATTGCTGGTGCATTGCTAGCGCACTGCTATCTTGAGGCAGCGCAAAGTGATTGCCTAACAAAAACCTGGTCTAGAGTCAACGGAGTAGCGTTTTATCAAGATAGGTTCACCTACGGCGGGTATACAACGCATGTACACTCTGCTTGTTACACATGTAGGAACGCACAAGAGCACACAAACATGCAAAAGATTAAAAAATGTACAATGTGAAATATGATTTGTGTTTAGCCTACATCAACATATTTGATGGATCTTGGTGGAATCTCGCTGTTACCTAAATGTTCTCCTCCAGCACTTTCACAAGCCTGCCGGTATAATAGCAATCCGCTCATGGTGCAAGCGCGCCTGGTTTATTAAAAGGAACGGGAGATGACACTCGTATTAGTTTATCGTATGGTACTCCCCAAAACACATCCGTGAATAATGGAGAGTAGTATAACCCTTTTGAACCATGTGCCTGGCGCACCAGCCTAACATAACCTCAACATAGAAAAAGTGGATTTGTACACACCCTAAATTATATTTGCGCCTTGCACTTTAGACCATGCGTTTATATTGTTAAAAGAGGGCCCGGGTTGTGTCTGGAAGGTATGGAGACACAGAGAATGTGGGCCCGCGCACGGCGCAAATTGCATTTAGGGCGTGTCCAAGATCCATAAAATATGCTGATGTAGGCTACAAAATAATTATATTTCACATTTTACTCTTTTAAATGTACATCCTTTGCATGTTTGTGCACTCTTGTGCGTCCTTGTGTGTGAAACAAGTAGAGTGTACACTCATAGGCGATACTATCTTTAAAAATGTGCCATGCACATAAATGGTTTTTGCTGGTCTAAACTTTTTACTGCATCACGATAACAATGCACCAGCAATGCGCTAGACCACACCTCATGTTTAGACCAACTCATTAAACTCACTTAAACACCGTGGGCGCTGTTGGGGAAAGTGACAACTACGTCAGTCTGAAACTAACAATGACAGAAGTGTTCCCGCTTTGCGCCACATTGCGTTAGTTGTAAGATAGGGCCCTTTAAGTATTTTATTTGTTTCTTTACACGTTTGTCAGCATTTTTCAGTGAATGTTTTTGATTAATGATGCAAGTTTGTTTTTCGATGTGAGAACTTTTCAATGTAAAGTTACTGTCTCTGTCACATCACTCCACTTTGCAGGCATTCAATAACCGCTAAATAACATTGAACTATCATTATCTATCTTAGATTATAACAAACTTTTTGCCTCAGAAAGTAACACAGGAGAGGACTGAAAGGTAGGACATAAGCCTTGATCACTAAAGAAAAGCCTTCGGTCAGCCGTTCATGGAACAACATAGGCTAGACCTTCACCAAGGATGACAAGATACACTTATTTATCGACATACCGTATTTGAGAATTCTCACACTCGTTCGCTCTTCCATCCATCCAACATCAACAAATGACACAAAAATGGCTGTACTACATAGCAAAAATATTGTACTGAGTAAAAAAAATGTAATACCATGATGGGACATTAAATAAACATGGTCAGAACTTATAACCGACTCAATTTGGGACTTTATACTATGGTCATTTTTTTCATTGCCAAACTTGAAAGTCTCTGATTTAGCGCCATATAATGTCCCATGTGGTTCAAAGCAGCATTGCAGAAACATTGTGATTCATGTTTGAAACAGAGTGAGCTTGCGTTTTCACCAACCTTCCTCTTACAATCATGTATCACAACATAAACAGTGAACACAAAGTTCCGGGGCAGACTCTGTATAACACAATTGAGGAGTTGGCCTCAGTAATGTAAACTCTTTTGAGCACTTGTTACGGCTCACCTCAAAGTGCCGGAAGGATACAATCTCTGCAGTAAATGGCAAAAAAGGCATCTCTTACATTCTCCTTAGTGAGTCAGACCAAACAAGTGAACAGAGGAAAACATATTTACTGCCTGCTACTATATTCTGATATTCCCCTATTACTGAGGCTTAAACTGAACATTTCATCATTACTGGGAATGAGCGATCAAAAGATAATGTCATTATAAAGATGGCGTATCATCTATATACTGGAAAAATCATCCTGAATTGTCTAGGACCTCTCAATCGAATACCGTTTGTCAACTGGTTAGAAAATGATAGGCCAATCAGTATGCAGGTGGGCAGTTGGTGTTGTCAACAATTAGGCATCTATGTTTGGGAAATAATTTAGATTGGTTTAAGGTGGTCCAGTCTTCTGTTAACACCTGTTTTTCAGAATCACTATAAACTGTTCTGTTCTAATTAGAAAACATCCAATCACCTGGTCATGATTTGAATGATTGGCACCACCTCTGTAACATACAGACTGGATTAAGACTGATGGGCAGCCCTGTTGGTCTTACCAGGTAAGATCATCAGTTTACATCTTGTTTAGCCACATTTAGTATCTGTGGTTTTGTCTAGATCTCAAACCAGCATTAAGGTTTCTATTGCATTACCTTACTCAGCATACACTCATACGTCATTATTTATCTACTGTAAACACAATCAAACAAGCATTCTCATTTCAAGCCATCCACTGTAAAACACGGTGCAGAGAAAGGACACAACATTTTGGTACACCCAGTTCAATTTAATTTGGCAAACAAAGATAATAACACATAGCCCACCTCATTAAACACCAGATCTACACTTACTGTATGCCCCCAGTACCAAAAAGCCAACAGCTTACAAAGACGTACAACTATCTGATCCAAATATTGTCCACAAAGCACTACTTCACTGTAAGGACAACTGAAAAGACCAAATTGGAAAGGACAACAAAGCATCTGGCAACCTAATGGCCCCAGAGGCCCTGGCTCAGCTCCCAGTATGAGCGGGCCCCCAGAATATGTTCATACTTTCAGATGTCCTCCAGGAATATAGGATTTTACTTCCTGCTTCATTCACTGATTATGTTTACATAGAATATATATTCTAGTGAAAATGTAGCTGCTGAGGCAACTGCCTGTACTGTTATAACCTCAACTTTCTTGACAAATTATTATATCCTCTGTTCTAATATTTAAGCAAATACATTTTCTGTGGAGCTCTTGGAAACTTTGAACAGCAATACGAGGTCTGTTTTTTTCAAAAGAGTACATTTCCTTTGATAAAATATAATAGTGTGCATCTCTGCTTCCGATGAGCAGTTTTTTTGCAATCCCAGACATCTCTTTAGTTATTTCACACACTGCCTTTCATTTTGCAAACCTCATGTGGAAGCACTAAATCAAATAAATTCAAAACTCTGGGACAACTAATGTTTAAGCTTCACTGTCCAGTGCACGCATGCTGAGAGTTCCAATAAAATAAAAATTCAATGACTTGGCACACTACAGTACCTCAAAGGAAAAAAATGCGTGTGCGATCTACAAAATATTCAGTATATAAAATGTATTCATCTAGGTTGTATAGATATTTCTTAATGTGACTTTTCGCCGAGTCAGATGTTTTTTCTTGTGGTCCACACAAGGTGTTCCTTCTTGCATGCAGCAGTCAGGACAGCAGACCTTTCGCAAGAGACTTAAGAGTAGGACCCACTTCTTCAGAATCCACCTTTGCCACCACTGTCCTCTCTACCTCATAACACCCCCAATAACCAACGTTCTCTATGCTATTCTTCATCTTCTGTCTATATTTGTTAAAATAAATCATTTTTACTGTTAGATCAGCTCCTAGGCCACGTTCAGACATAACTTCTTTTTGGAAGCTGTCAGCCTCTTTTTTACATTATAACCCTATGGAGCAGACCATGTTTTAAAAAGCGCCAAGGGCACTTAAAGTAAACGCTGCCGCAGGCGCTTTTTCAGCAGCTCTGGGCTTCTTTTTCAGTTGAAAAAAGTTAAACATCTGAGAAGAAAATGCTCTACGTCATCCGCTTTTTTGACAGTTGACCAGTCATAAGCGGCGTAGTGAGACCTGGTGTTTCCCATAACAACCGTTTCAGCAGCATTTTTTTTTCCCACATGAAAAATGCCCAGGCAAGCGTTTTTAATAAAAAACAGAAACTACGTCTGAACGCGGCCTTAGAACATTAAGCCCTTTTGCAGGTGTTTAGACTGTAAGATCTTTTTTCTTTATATATTTAAGATGTTATTACTATTAGCTTAATTATTTTGAGGACTGAGTGATATGTTAATATGTACAGTAATATATGTTGTGCCCTGACAACACACTGCTATCATGATTATAACAATGCTGTTTGCTTTAGTGATATGACTGTGATTGCTGCTACTGACAAATGCACTGATTGTCTACTAAATGCTGTACGCTATGTAAAGAACATTGGGGAAGAAGCCCTTACCTCAGCCCATACAAGACTGTGCCGTCGGGATGCAGCCGGATCATGCGGTTCTTCACCGTCACGCCGTGGAGGAAGGACTTCTTGTCATTCAGGAAGTAGGTGTCGGGAAGCCACAGCTGGTCAGCCACGCGGTTGTCCAGGGTGAGGTTCAGGTTGAGCTCACCGTAAGCCAGACGCTTGTCCCGCCAGCTCTGCTGGAAATACATTGTGATGGTGTAGTCCTGTGAAGGGCCACAAAGTCAAGAGCATAACATGAATAGCAGAATATAATAAATAGCAGCTGCTTCGAATATTCATTGACACATTCATTCATCAACAACAACAGAAATCATTAGAAAGAATAATTAATAATTGTTGTGTATTAACTGCTTCTCTACTGTTTTACACAGTAACTTGAATGTTACGAACATTACACTAATAAGAACCCAGTTTTGTAACGCCGTGCTGACGAGGGCGAGTGCGAATAAACAAAAAAGGAAAAGACGATACAGGAGAGGAAACAACAAGCCACACGCTTGGTGTTTTAATAACAGAAAACACATCTACAAATAAACAATGCAAAACAAACAGAAAACCACGGGCGTGTACAGTCACGTAACAAACACGAAACAGGAACACTTGAAACGGGAAACAATAACCTGCCACGTCCCCCCGAGTGTCACCAGCCTATATGCCCTCACATCCACACGGCTGACGGCAATCTACTAATTGCACGTGTGGGTGCGAGGCGCTGGCGACGCGGGCAAAGGTTGCGGCGCCGGTTGCCGCAACCCTGGACGTTACAAGCTTCATGTTTTCTTTAACTTCCCATGCGATCCCATTTTGAATCTTTAGTTGGAAAATTATGAGGATAACTAGTACACATAATATAAATATGAACCGGCTCTGATTCACAGAGGGCCACCATCTATGTCTTAATATGCTATATCTATATCAATAAACATGCATAGAACATATCAAAAACTATCCGCTGTGGCCAGAAACATCTTTGAAATCCTTTGGAGACCTCAAATGTCAAACAGTGAGAAAGAAGAATTGAAGAAACAGAGTGTAAAAAGCAAAAGCTATTCACTTTTTTTTTAGCTTTAACCTCTGGGAGGAGAGGCACAGTCTGCAATGCGAGTGATATGTCACATTGAGTACAATGACTGTGCTGAGTGCTGAAAGACAGAATGATGCCATTGCTCAGACACAGGTCATATTGCCTTCTTATAAAAACACTCTAGTCATCCTGAATTTCTCACATCTCTGAAGTGGGCACAAGAGGAAAACGATACAGGGCATGGCATGTTTTGTGTCCTCTGTGGCTTTGTGAGTCGAAAACATTACATTAACACAATTACAAAAGACAAGTTAAAGGTGTGTTAGTCTCGCAGGGCAAGCATTTCCTTACAACGCTGGCTAACTGCGCCAGTACCCACCTATTTAACATGCGAGGTCTACAAAACTCGTATGACCAAGTCGAACGTTAAAAGAAACAACCAGACCCTGGCTGTTTTACAGGTCTTCTAAATCTGTATAATTAGTGGGCTACGGATATCGATTAAAAAAATTGAAAATTTTAAATGAGTAAGTAAAGCACTGTGCTATTGTTGCACCGGAAATTACGGCAACATACTTGTGAGTGACAATACTAACAGCCAAAGGATATCAACAGTATTACTTCCCGAGAGTCAGAAAGTGTCGAGCCTACGAGGGTCTATGCATCTGACGTTCAGCACAGAGCTGCCTATGTGATGTGGTGCTAATGAACAGAAGAGGCTGAGACTATAGGTGATTAAGCAAGCGTAAGATAATAAACTGTCAAATTCACCACATAATGCATCTCCTCATGGTCCGATAGCTGAAAACAGAACCCAGTGTTTCTACGCAGCCCTGCCTGTGTACATGGGGACAAAAGGTGTTGCAGATTGCAGTACACTTCCCCAACCTTGGCAATGCGTGTCCAATGTGGGGGGTGGAGCTTCTGCTGGAGCGCCCTATGGCATACAATGGAGTGTTGTTTCCGTTTTGATCGACGGGTACCATCTTAAGCAAGAGATTCAATCAAACCATGATTCTCCCACTGTCTTTAAAGTTAAAGTTGATCCTTAACCTCTTCCGCCCACGACCGCGGCTTCAGTCTTGCACTTCCATGGGCTTCAGAATGTTACCTTTCATAGAATATCAAAACAATTTACTCTAAATGTTTCAAGAACAGCTTTCAGTATGCTTTTTAGGCATGTTAAGCTGTAACAGGTTAATGTTATTTGTTACTAAATGGAAATATGTTGGGATTGTCAAGATAGAACATAGGCTAATTACATTTTACAACTTATAAAATGTAAAATGTGTCATCAGTTGGGGTTTCAAACGGAAATCTCAGTGTTATAAGTGGAATTGAGCAATGCTTATCCTATTGAGCTAACCAGATGCAACACAATACAGAAGAAGCAAAAACATTACCAGTCTGACGATAATTTCTTTCAATAGTTTACGTGACAGGAACACACAGATTCAAATTAATCAAAATATCTGGATCTTCGGTTTGCACATCGCACCACATGAACGAGATTCAAATATCCAGAACGTTCAGAATATCCGGACTTCCCACTGTGCTATTAGCATACTTTATTGTGGCCGAGCACTGCTCAAATGTGTTAAATGCCAGTTGAGGGATATTTGACGAAGCTGCATCCAAAACTCCAAACATGGCACAATGCCATTTAACAAAGTGAGGGCATGCAACGTGGTTGTTTTATTAGAGGTCAGATCAAATATCTCCTTGCATTCTGCTATGATACCATTCTGTGTGCGTACTGAAAAAACAATCAGATACTTCTATACAGCCCTACACACAAAGTGGCGATCACCACTTGCAACAACAATGCCCTAGGTTTCGCAATGTGTTTCCAATGTGTGGGGCAGAACTATTGAGGTAGATTTTGTTTGAGTTTGAATTTAAGTAAGTAAGTACATTTTATTTGTATAGCACGTTTTACAGACAGCAGTCACAAGGTGCTTCACAGAGGTAGTCAATGTCAATACATACATACAAGTTAGAATACATAATTTCATTACACAATTTTAAACACATTAAAAATGCAATGCTAGAAAAACAACACAAATATCAGTAAACAGTACATCCAACAGTAAAACTGATAAAACACACAAAACCACAAAGTGGTTGTCCTACCTAAATGCTATTTTAAATAGATAAGTCTTAAGATTTTTTTTTAAAATAACCACAGACTCTAATGATCTCAGGGGTAAAGGGAGGGAGTTCCAGAGCCTAGGCGCCACTGAACTAAATGTCACCTCTTGTTTTAAAAATAGTCCTGGAGACAACTAAAAGAGCTTGGCTGGAGGACCTTAGTGCCCGTCTAGGAGTCTGTTGAAGTAGAAGGTCCGCAATATATGAGCGAGCTTCACTATGTAGGGCCTTGTAGGTCATTACTAAAAATGTAAGTTGATTTTACTAAAATCGACTCTGAATCTAATAGGCAGTCAGTGCAAAGCATTAAGTACAGGCGAGATATGTGTCCTTCTATCTGCCCCAGCCTGGAAGCTGCGTTTTGAACTACTTGCAAGCGGCCCAATGAGGACTTATTTAGACAGGTATACAATGCATTACAGAAATCTAAATGGGATGAAATAAAAGCATGAATGAGCATTTCCATCTTGTCTAAAGAAACCACTGATCTAATTTTACTAATGTTTCTTAAGTGAAAAAAGCAGTTGCGGACCACAGATTGTACATGACTATTGAAGCACATGGATTTGTCAAAAATTATACACAGGTTTCTCCCGGTAGAGCTGTCAGAGGATGATAGGGAATTTATTGCCTCCCTAATCTTGGGGGTGATGTTGTCAGGAGCAATCATCAACACCTCCATTTTGTCTCTATTAAGCTGCAGAAAGTTGTCTGACAACCAATCGTTAATGAAAGCTATACAATTTTGCAAGAGAGACAATTTTTCAAGTTTATCTGGATTAAAAGAAATATATAATTGGATATCATCTGCATAAAAATTATAAGATATATCAATAAAGCTATTTATAATTTGCCCGAGGGGAAGCGTATATAAGTTAAATACAATAGGGCCCAACACAGAACCCTGGCGCACCCCACATTCCAAAGCGCAGAATCTGACATAAATGTTTCTGCCGATACGGAAAAACTCCTGTCTGACAAGTACGAGGAGAACCAGTCCAGAGCTACACCAGAGATGCCCATGTTCTTGTTTATCCTGTTAATTAAGATTTTATGGTCAATGGTGTCAATTTAACAAGCTCTCCCGAGAATGACATACCCTGTTTTAAGGCTAATCATTCAGTGAAGTGCATTATAATCTTACCATGTTTACTTCTGAGATTGAGTCGATGCTTGCTATGTTGATGCTCATACCCACAATGACTGGAGGACCTAAGAGAAGCAGATGATTTATTATCAGACAAGAAACTACTGTAATAGGCTTCTTTCTCAAAGTTGCTTAGATATAATAATCACAACAACAAAAAAGTAAATATATTAACTATTAGGCAAATCAACAAAAATGTGTAGAATGTATGATGTGGCATAGTTGGATTTGGCATTGTAACATTGGGGGTAAAACCATGATGAACATGTGAAAGTGCCTGAAACATTAATTAAACTGTAGCTACTAACTAATGTACAGTAATGATACCACAATAGTAGATTACACGCGTGTTTCTAAACAAGTAGAGCCCTTTACATATGCACACTTTGCAAACTACAATATCCAGTTAACACAACAGTACTCTCATTGAGTCTCAATGTAACCATACTGTATTACTGTTGTCTGCTTGTTTGACTCCCAACGCAATAATCCAAACAGACCATGTTTTTCTTTCATTTTCAGAAATAAATACAGTCTTGGAGGTAGAGAGTATTATACAGGTTTTGCCTATTTTGTCATTGATCTTGCTGTCTTAGAGAAAGTTATAGTCCTTGTTCTTTCACATGGGAAAACATTTCACCAGAAAAAAAGTGAGTATGAATTAGTGGAAATTTGTCGACACCAATCTGCTTGAACTTTTCACTTTCACACGTGCAACACATGCAGTCTATTGTGTAGAGACACACACATGCGTCCTAGCCCCAGCTGTTTTCCCAACTTTTAATAAAGTAACATTTTTCAATTTGAGTTTCTCAAGGGGGCACACATTTACAAAGCAAATGAGAGTGAAAATAATAACAGCTACATAGTCAGCAGGAAGGTGCAGCCGGTGTGCTATTCAAGTAATAGCCAATACATATAGCTAATTCATGGTCACTATTGTTGTTTAGTGTCTCTGTGCGCCTCTACGCTAGCTGCGTTTCGCTGGATTTGTGCGGTTTCCTCATTCCGTCCCGTTTGACTGTGGGCTGCTTCGTGGCTTGAGGGCGTCGTCCTGGGCTCGATTTGCTGTCGGGCTGTTGCCTGTTGTGTTTTGGGGGTGCCTTTAGCTGCTTTCTGCTTATCCTATATGCGACGGTTGAAGGGAATGCTGCACCACGTGGATTTGCTTTAGCACCTGCACCTGCTGGTTTAACTCAGTTAACAGAGTTTGTGTAACAAAGTTGTATTGTGTAGAGCTGGATTGGATTGGTATTCTTATGGTGAGTGGGTATTTGATTCTCAGTTGGGATTTGAATATTATTTTATATTATGTAGGCTCTGTGCATTGCCTGTGTCTAGATTAATTGTTCTATTTGGTCTACCCGTTTACTGGTTTAGATTTTCTGGACCTTTACCATGTAAATAGACATATTTTGACTGTGTTCTATCAGAGGAATATGTGTTATTGTGGATGTTGGTGGATATTGCTGATTACTATGGGTCTTCATAGGTTGTGTTAACTCAACGTTTTCAGTACTTTACATCCTGCCTTCTGTACGTTGTAGTCTGCAACGGGCATTGTTGTGGACTAACTGTTATTGTAATTTTAGCAGATCGTGGAACATGTTGACTGAATTTATTGGAGTCTGAGATGTGTGTTGGCCACTTGTTTGGATTTGAATCCTGTTAAATGGTTGGCTATCTATTGAGTTGTTTTGTATTAATGATCTTCTGGTGGATTTTGGATCTTGCATCCTTTCCTAATGTCCTGTGTGTCGGACCTGCCCTCCAGCAAACCGCTGCTTGAGCTGCCGTCTGTTTCTCTCGGCTCGGCTCTTTGCTCTGCTCTGTTGCGTCTCAATCGGCGTGGGTTAGTGGGGTGACGTTGATGTTTCAAGGAGGTGGTGGAATTGAATGCGGCGATCGGTGCAAATGTAGCACCGTTAGCATTAGCGAGGACGCTAATGCTAACGCTTCCCAAAGACATGTGGCCTGGCTTATTCCCATGTTACCCCAGGCGCTGCGATTATTGATTGAACTGTATCCTGTAACATGTCTTGGGTACATGATCCCATGACCAGGACGAGTGGACTTCACTGTGTCTCCTCTCATTGTTGGCTGTAACCTTTTTATGCTGGCCCACTACCGTTGAGGCTTGTTCATTCGTTTAGTTCTCTGCTATGGCTGATGCTTGACGTATCAGGCTGTGATCAAGCTTTCTTGGGCTTGGGCTCTGTGATTGCTGT
>JAODOY010000569.1:0-12500 GCA_025399855.1 Forbesichthys papilliferus | reverse complement strand
CAATAAGGTACACTTAGCGCAGGTTTATGTGAAAAAACATATTAAATGAACAGCTTTATCACTATTTTCAACTTTCCAGATTAACTTACTTGCAGTAAAGGAAGTGATATTTGAATTATGAATGATCTACATGCCTCTCATTATGGAGTAGTGATTAGCTGAAAGCATGAATAATAAACAGAGGCCACAATCAGACAGACACATTGTGACAGCCCTGCCTTGTTTTAGCAGGCCTCTGGTCCTGATTGGCCGGGTAGGCCCTAATTAGGCTGATTAAGGCACCACACATGCTGTTTGTTGTTAGTTTGTTTCTTAGCTCGGTTAGCGTGCAACAGGCACCACATATATTCAGTACACACACCTACAGACATGCACACCACATTCTACGTTATTCTGTTAGTTAGTTTAAGTGTTTGTTTAGTTTGTTTGGTTTACGGCCCATGAGCCAGGTCGTAACAACATATGCAGTGTAGACACTTCTTACAGACAGGTGAACAGATGGATAGAGCATATATACACACAGGAGGAAGATAGAGCCAATGATGGCATGCCAGCTTATGTGTGAGAGAGAGTCAGAGAGGTGATGGTTGTCAGTGGAGGTGTCTGTTATTTGATCACAGAACATTCTGCACTCTTCTTCTCTTTTTCTTTCATCTAGAGAGAGAGAGAGACAGAGACAGACAGACAGAGGGAGACAAAGAGAGGGACAGAAAGTGTCCTCGCATGGTGCTTCTCATTCAGCTGGCGTCCTGTGCCATCCACAGACATTAAACATGTGTACGTAGTTTGGGGCGGCTGGGGATAGGGGTGATTGGAAATGTCAGCTGACAGCAGCACTTTTCACTGACACTCTGAGAACTGGCACCGACACAGGAGTGTGTGTTTGGGGGAGGAGGGGGGCGGTTGTCAGAGGGATGACTTGACGCAGGGACATAAAGTGGATTAAGCCTGCGTGGGCAAGGGGAGGGGGAACCACACTTTGAATGAGGACCACATCCAGGACCAGTGTGTGTGTGTGTGTGTGTGTGTGTGTGTGCGCGTTCCCATGCGACAGAGGGTTCATAACCTAAGGCAAACCCCCATCCTTCCCCCCCACCCTGACCTTTCCTAAATGTTACTGTCTGCTTGGCACACTAATGCAGCTTTTATTGGCCTCCATCATTTAGACGGTTTCCCACCACACATCCACCCCCATGCCAAGGAGATGCCCTCCGCCCCAGGGCAAAGCTGAAGTACAACAAACACACACGCGCGCGCGCTCAAGCACACACTCACAGACGCACACACAGCAATACACACACACACACAATAATGCACACATCTCTCTTTCTCGCTCAGATTAATAACAAATGTGAATTGCATATAGTATATGCATTTCAATGTATTGATTATGGATTTACTGTATATGCATTGATTTCGCATTGATTACGCATTGATTATGCATTGATCTGTACATATGGAGTGATATTACACTTTCTGACCTTGGGATGGTAGGGCATTCACACATACACTCAAAGAGCTTTGTGTGTGTGTGTGGGAGTGTGGGGTGTGTGTGTTTGTGTGTGTGCATGTGTGTGCAGTGCAGATGGGTTAGGCCCAGCTGGTAGGGTTGTCCTCAGAGGAAACACATGGAGACCAATGACAGAGAAGCACGGAGCTAAACTTTAGATTCTCGTTAGGAGTAAATATCTGAATTCACTCAGCTGTGCTGCTGCACACTTTAATTAGCAGCACAGCCAACAATGCTGAGCACAGAAGCCTTTGCCTGGGAATACGGCACAGTGGGCAGCCCAAGACTCACAAATGAGCAACAACACACAGACTGTATTCAGACAAGGACACAATGTCCATACATTGCCTGCATTATCACTGCCCGTATATCCCTGCAATGCTCTGCAACGTGTTCTGTAATGTTGTAATGACAAAAGTTCAGATGCAAAAAATGTGCATTAATTTGCGATTTAAAACAGCATTCTATATTTGGGTTCACCAATTTCACCTTTATTCCAATTAAAATGTTTTTTTGTCACTGAATAAAAAGTAACATCTTCCAAAACTTGAAATATTTAAATATTGCGAATATAAAAACAAAATATAAGTCAGATGGTTTTTGCACCTAAACTCTCCATGTGTCCCGTGGCGCCTATTTCACCTATACATGAAAAGCCTTTACCAATGTTCCTCAGTGTGCGTTGCCATGCTGTGGACTGTACAGTACAGTGCATGTGATGTGCGGTTGACAGTGCAGCATGTTATTAAGGGCTACATGGCCGTGTTAAAACAGAACAGCGCTCACGGTTGGCAGAGTTTGATGAGGTCCTGGTCGGTGGTGGCTGGCGGCAGCCCTCTAATGTACAGGTTGGTCTTGCTGAGCTGCTCCAGCAGAATCCCTCCCTGACCTCCTCCCCCACCACCTCCTCCTGTAGTGCTGGGGCTTGGAGGAGCCATGGGTGGAAGGGCTGGAGCATAGGACTGTCGAGGAGGAGAGGATAAAAGGGAAGGGGAGACAGAGAGAGGCAGACATACATGGAGTTTAATATAGGATGGGAAACTGCCATTTGCCTATACAGTCAACCACTTACTGTATGTGTACATTAAGCCCTTATGTTGCATGTATTTGAAGTTCTGCCCATCGGGTCAGGTGAAGCAACCTCTGATGTCAGAACTACAAGGTGTCACGTTGCACCAAAACACTGTTATATCTTAAATCAAACATTACATCTTAAACCAATGTCCGGAAGGAGCAATGGATCAAAACCTTTAAATTAACATTGTAGAACCATAGTTAATAAATAGCAGGAAAACGGCAGATTAGGTAATGGAATGGAACTGCTATGGGGTTTGCAAAATGTAATAAGACAAGTTGTGGGATCACATGTGAACTGATCTTTTCAGAAGCAGCAGCAGCTGAATGTTTGTCTGGTAACACTGTTTTGTTCAGTGTCATTTTGTTTGGCGGGAAAACAATAGAGCTTGAGTGATGTAGGTTATTTCAAGTGAAGGGTCACATAGAGTTATCTCATTAGATTTGGGATGTGAAGTGGCTGTAAATGTTGTCAAGTCGCATGGCAAGTACACACATTGTGTTTGGACTAATTTCATGGCCTTTCCAGTGTTAATGAGGGTTTTGAATTGATGAGCTGCAGAGAGTGCACACCCCCAACCCACCTGCTGTCTTAATCAAGCTATTAGAAGGTTAAGCTTGGAAGAAATAAACAAACAAGTGGATGAACAGCGCTACAGTAGAGCATGCTTGAAGTGACACAGCTCCAAAGAACTGACTAAAGCCAAGCTAATACGCTAATAAATGAAAACATACAGCAGGCCTCATGTACGTAGTGCAGCCAGACCGCAGACACATTTTACGTTGGATGTACTAAACATGCGACTGATCACGTAATCAGTGCTTTGCACCGCCCTCTAAATTTACACCGCTCAAACTATACATAGGCGAGTATCGTATGTCCCTGCCTAATCTGTGAATTACGACACCTGAAAAAAATGGAACAGCAGACTCGGTAAAATAAAACAATTTGATGAATCTTGCCGTTGCTTGTGTCCCCTGTTCAAAGGAGCGCGCTAACTGGGATAACACCTGCTTTTCAGAGGCGGAGAATTTTCACAGCAAAACCGGCTTGCGCTTTGCATCGCAGTGTTTATACATTCAATGGAATAGGTAATCACTCTCTCCTTACACATCTCCTTCCATTTATTTGCACGACACTCCCAATATCCCCTCAACCCTCCCATGAATGTATATGCATGAATAGGAAAGCGCAACTTGCTGTGTTCCTTCAGGAGGCACAATAGCGTTTTAGCCATGATATTCGTACATAAATTGCCATGTGTAACACCTTAGTACATGATGACATGTACAGTATATTATTCTTTAGTACACGTTGGCCATCCATACATAATATTGTGTTATCATTGTTTATAAGAATAAGAATTTGCTCATCTAGCATGTAAGCTTTAAAAAAAAGAAAATCATCCAAGATTGCAAGCAATGCAAAATAATGTTGCCAATACAATATGCAACAAATGTTTTCTGCTGCTCTGCTAATCTAAGCGAGGACAATGGCATTTTGCATTCTTATGCTGCATTCCAGACAACTCGGAAGTCGAGAATTTCCGACCTCCTACTAGAAAAAATACAATAGAATGCCATTCAAAGTCAGACTTCCTAGTTGGAATGAACTCGGGGCAGATCTGATTACCCCGACTTCTCAGCACATTATGTGCTGTAGCTAGCGTACCATCAACTAAAAGGCAATGCAATGGATATTTGCCTGTATTTAATTCAAATAATACATGCATATATTTATGCAACATATAGTAAAACCTGTTATCTTTGAAAATAGCCAAAGTCAGCATTGTTATTTGGTAGTTTTTACGGTCAGCCATGTTATTTGTTTACGTTTAGCGTTGGGGACCTGGAACGCATTGAGGTCGGAAATCGTACATTTCAACTGGGAAATAACCGACCTCCGTGTTGTCTCGAATGCAGCATTAGAAGGCCATCTTTTGACATAAATACAGTGGGTACTGACTGAGTATAAGAATATCTATCATATATAATAATACTGTCACAAACCAGGGGGACAATTGCACATTGTGCATTCCTATTAATGTAAACAGCCTAATACTGTGGTCCATGGGCCATGGGTTAAACAGTTGCAAGCAAAGAGCACCCTATATGTTATAAACAAACAGAGCTGAGATTGGTAGCATGTATGTTAAACCCACCATTTGACTGCACATTGATGAACTGAAGAAGAAGCAGGGTGACAGTAAGCATGTACCCAGGAAACTACTATTGAATGTTTGCAGCCATGTGTGTGTGAGTCAGTGAGCGATGTTTGCGATAATGATAGGTTGTCACCAGCCAGCAATGTGGAGCCTGAGCCAACTGTGATATTAATCTATTACCTGTGCTTCCCCTGACTGACACGCAGTTACTGACACACACCCACACACAAACACACAAGCAGTAAACAGAGTGGGGCAGTCAATAAGAAGCCACTCAACCTTTTACTAATGGCAAAGTGTCTACATTATGTTTCTTTAAAAACATGACGCTGTATCGGGAAGAGGTGAAATCTATAGCGTTTTGCCCTCTAAGAAGATTGGCGTCGTTCGGTATGTCAAAGAATGACGTTCAACAAATTGACGAAACATATTCAATGCATGTGTTTGGCCTTGAAGCCAAAAGAGGGCATTGCTTTGAGAGAAAAATAAATAAATAAATAAATAAATTGTGTGCATCAGTCACAGCCAGTGTGCGTTGGCCTTAATAGTAGACCACTGTCAATAACAGATAATGCCTTGCAGTTTTGATAAATAACATCCTGGTGAACATGCCTGCTATCATGCCCTCAAAACGCTGTGTGTGGCCTTCTGTTGTGACCAGACTCCAAGGCACCCACGGGTTAATGAGCATCTTAATACATGACATCCATACACAGGAAGGATTACACTGACCAAGGTGAAGTGGTCACAAAATGAATTTGAGAGAAAAATTAAAAAACTGTATGTAGACTATATGTGCATACTGTTCATATCATAGATTGTGTCATCAACTTATGAAAAATGGGTGCAAACAAAAGTGTTTTGATCCGTATAAATTAGAAGGTGAAAATGAAAGAAGACATTAAAAGGTTAATGTGGTGACATTAGTCTTGAACTCAAAAGCATCGCATTTTTAAGAATAGGATGAGCTTTATATTTAAAAATAGACATGTCAGAGTTTTGGCAACCCACCATTATAACAATCTTCTCTATAAACACATGCTAGCAAATATAATATAGCCTACACTTACAAACAAGTTGCATTCACTCCAGTGAAATCACATTCATAACGCATAACTCATAAGTGACAGGTGTCACACATTGTACTAGTCCTAAAACCTTGACAAGGGCAAAACATAAAACGCCAACATTCTAAACCACTAATCACCATTGAGTCAACAGTTTTTGGACATCACCGAAAACGTTCTCTCTCACTTCTAAAAATAAACCTCACCTTGCAGCACAGCCTCGTTTGAAGAGTTGCACAACAAACGTGATATTGATATCAAATACTAAAGGTTTTATTGATTATTATTATTATTATTATTATCATTATACACTGTACATACATTTTACTAGAATATATTCATCAGTAAATCATGCTAACTCATACTAACACCATTAACATTTTATTTTAATTAAGTACATAAGTCAATGTTGAATCGATCACCTTTTTCCATTTTAACAGGTGCTGCTGTGAAGCAGATGTGGCAAGCATACTGTACACACCTCAGTATGCACAATTTAGTAGGTAGATATCACACACGTATAGTACATGCGCACACACGCACACACATACCTGATCAAAGGCCGCAACCAGGGAACCTCTTGCAGCCAATTTGTGCAGCTGTCAGGGTTATGGCAATAGTACACTCCGTATGTAATGTGTCAGAAACTGTGATAGGGAAGGCCTTTGAAATGTCAAAATCTCTCCCGCTCTCTGTGGCAACCTTTACCCACGCTTTCATTCTCTCTTTATCTCTTTCTTTACCACTCACTGGCTGTCTCACTAGCTTCCCCATATTCTATATACTGTACTTACATATTAGAATATTATTATATTATCTTCCCCTTTCATCTCACATCCACACACACATATATCCCAGGATTAACATGCAGTGTGAGTGCGTGGATTGATGGCTGCCACTGCTGATGCAGGTGGAGCAGCTTTCTCGGTGGGAGAGGCTTAGGAGCGACAGGCAAACTCCGTCCTCAGGCCTCATGCGTTTCCACACAGCCCTCAATCCTTGCAGAAGCCTTTATGTGATGGCGGTGTGACTGCCTGATAACACATGAGACCTGTAACGGTGCAAGCTACACTGGAATGACCCAGATGATTTATTGTTTGAGGCAGATGGAATGTTGCAAAACTAATATTTGTTGTAAGTTTGGCATTGGAATATATACTAATGAATTTAGTGAAAATAATACTGTCAGTCAGCCAGAATATTCCTGCTCGGTACAATACTGTGTCTAATGACACTAAAACATATTTTACATCTGAGTTCATGTTTTCTCTGTCCCCTTCATCCCTCTCTGAACCTTATTCATCCTTTAAGTGTATCACAAGCACAACTCGTGCACGCTCAAGGGTGTTTGCTAAATATGTCCTTTTTGTGGCTCACAATGTTTTTAAAGACACTGGTAAACAGGCTGGTTGGGCGGCCATCTTTACAGCAGGCCTTCTTAGGCAATGGAGGGCTGGTATGGCAGGCTACGCCACTGTATACATACTGTATATCTCCTCAGTAGAGGCAAATGCAAAGGGCAAACACTGACAGAAGATGGCAAACAAGCCAGGGCTCGCACAACAAAGCCTATAGTTAGCTCTCCATGTCCCGGAAGATTTCTCTCTTTACCAAGCTTATTAGAAACTCTTAGGTCTCAACAGATCCCACTTTCTCCAAGACTGCCCCCATTCCATTCCCCCCCCCCCCTCCCTCCCCCCCCCACCCCGCCTTCCCCCACACTCCTCCCCCCCCCACACACACACACACACCAAACACATTTCTCTAATTCTCCAGTTAGGGCATGCAATCTCTATTTCTAGGAAAGTCTCACTTTGAAGAAAAACCTTTCGTTAATTTCTATATATTGTATATGAGTATAAAGAGACTAAGCTAAATAAAAATAATGGCTAAACATGAGAGAGAGAGAGAGAGAGAGAGAGAGAGAGAGAGAGAGAGAAAGAGAGAGAGAGAGAGAGAGAGAAAGTCGACAATGACTTCATTCATCCATGACCATCACCCTGCTTTATATATTTAACAAGGCTCGTTTCCTGTGCTGTGGCTTGTCTGTGAGGCTTTCAAGTTACATTTCCAGATTTGTGCCCAAAATCAGCCTTGCACATGAAACCAGCGTTACATAAAAACAACAGATGCAGAGGCAGATGCACATACAAATATTAGAAATTAAAAAAATAAAATAAAAAAAATAAGTTTAATATTGAATACAAATGTGGGGATTGGACTAAGGAAAAGGTGAGTGGACGGGTGAATGAAGGGTGGGAATGAATGAAAGAGAGGAAGAAGTCTGTAGGTGGAACTGAGGGGGGGTGGGTGTGGGGGGGTAGTGGAGTGTAGAAGGCAGGGTTCCGGATTATTCCAGAGCTTCCTGAAACAGAGAGGAAAGAATGCAGTCTATTTTGGGGCCTGAGATACTTTGTATCTTTCTCTAAACACAGCATAAATGCCTGTGAATACAGTGAAACGGAACCATTGCTCCCAATGAACCCTCCCCTGTGTGGAGATTACAGCCAGCTAAAGTACATCAGGCCTGGGTCCCTTCCTATCGCAAGAAGACCATGAAATGACAGACATGTCAACTTGTAGGAAATAACACAAATAGCTGCAGCCATCAGGATGATGGCCGGGCATTCTTGAATTAGCGCCAACTTAACTTGATTTAAACGGGAGTCTGTTATTACAGTTCGCAGAGTAAACAGCAGTTGGAGATAGGAGATTTGTAACACAACAGCAGCGTTTATAAATAGACCTCTCGGAGATTAGTCTTGATATCCAGGACAAGAAACTGCATCCTTTGTGTCAAAGGAATGAAATATTGTATGTAGGCCTAGGGGCAAATTCCATAAAATATTCCTATTTAAATCTTCACCAATATGTCAAAAGTAAGGCTTTGAAATCAGGGAAAGCCATGTTCAGTCGCTTGCTTATTTCAATGTATCTATGCAAAAACTATATATACGATATACTAATACAAGTATTCAGTTGTAAAGAAATGCTCTACAGGTAGTTCACATATAACACTGCTCCTTTGAACCATGTTGGCAGTTATTGCCAGAACATGGCCCCAGTAGTTGGAATAAAAAAGTAAGATATTAAGTAAGATATTATATTATCTTTAATCACTACTTCGTGACACTACTCCATACTGTCTCTGAAATCTTCCCATTAATTTAACAGATGTTCAATACTCATTACAGTATGCTCATTATCTTCACTCTGGGTAAACTGTCTTGGTGTTTCATGTCCTCTTTTATATAAAGACAGTGGATTATTTCACATAATCCCCCCTGCAGCATCTCTCCTTTTTCTAAACCAAACAGTTGTTTTCCGGTAGAACGCAACGTTCTGCGAGTTGACCTCTCTTTCTCAACCGCTAACGTCAACACTGGCATCAACACCACTTTGGCTGTCACAAACATCCCACACGAACATCCCGTTTGGACGCTGGTTCGGACCAAGCAGCAGATACGGAGATGATGGAAACGTATGGGTTACATGTCTCCGGTTGAGGTCCTAGTGAAACGTCATAGGCGGTGTGCGTGCAGGGGAGTTGTTTATCATATGATTTATGGATTTTAAGGCCCATTAATGGCCTATGCGGTCACTGCTATAGGTTTCGTACATATGCTCTGGCAGTGTGTGTATGTCTAAGGAAGTGAAACAGCTGTGTATGCCTCATTTATATTTGATCAACTCACAGGAAGTATACTTACAGTACTGTAACAGCCCAGGTAATATATACACCAAGCTATCAACATACATATACAGTAACAGTATGTTAGTACTAAATCATATTATTTCATAGCAAATCTGTTTCTCTCTTTTTATACAGTTTGACTAAAAACGAACTATAGTAAAACTGCTGACCCCCGTAAAATACGACACTGAGTGACATCCAGCTAAATCATCCCTTTACTGTATGTTAATCTCTTGCCAACCTTTTTGAGTGAAAACTTCACTTGCAGAGTGAAAAATGCATTCGCTACATTCTTCCTTGTTAATTGCGTGACCTCTAGCATCCCCTCTCTTCCTAAGGAAAAGTGTGTGGGGGGGAGGGGCATGAATAATGAGGAGACGCTTTGCACAGAGCGCTTTTATTATGGATATTTATGTAAATGAATGATGAGTTTATTCAATAATTCTCTCTCTCCTTTTCCCCTTTCTTCTCATCCTCTTGCCCTTTGGTCAGCGTTAAAGATCAGCAGTGTGTGCAAATGTACTGTAAACACCATCAGGTGTTCAAGTTACACTTGAGTTGTGTTTGGAATCCCTCTTGTGGTTTAAACATGCAAAAACATGGTTGTTTTGGACTGAAACTCGAGCACAAGCCCCTCCCACACCTAAGTACTTAGTGGTCGCCCTCTACCGTCCCCCCACCTTACAGAACGTCTAGGCTCACACGGTTCACTACCTCTCCCCCTAAGGCCAAATAAGCAGTGTGTTGGGGCAATGGTTCAGTTGGCAGCATAACAACCACGTTGTTGGGAATGTCACACCGGTCTGCGTTGCGTTTCGAATGCGACATGCGTTTTGAAATGCTCAGCCAGCTAGCTATTAGCCATGCTAAAGTAATGGATATCGTTTGATAAAGTGTTAAAATCATACAAAAACATTTTCCGTTGGATGCAGACTGACACAGACTGTGCTTGCAGAAAAATAACGCATGATACATTTTTGATGCAATTGAAAAAATGATGATGTCTTCCATTTACTTGGGAATGCTGTGATTTTTATTTTAAATTGTATTAAATTATCTGCTTTATGCATAGGTACCGTATTTTAAAAACAGCTGGCTAATGTACAGTAGAAACCATTACATTCCCTAAACACATGCCACGCTAACATCCTGGAATATGCAGTCAGCAACACCATTTGATGGGCACATTATATTTTCCAGCGTACTGCACTGTATGTCTAGCCCCCATCTCCTTGCCTCCCCGGCAGATTAAAATATGAGGAAACAATCATTATCTGCCTCATTAGCATATGAACAGGAGGGGCTGATGAACCACCAGTGCTGACTACACAGAGCCCTGCAAATCAACCACAGAATGTTTTTAATCCCAAGAATGACTTTTTGCCTTCTTTTTTTTTATTTTTTATGAATGAATGAAAGAAACAGAACAATACCCTTCCAGTCCTTTCAGACAGTAAAATTACCATCAGAATGACTTGGTATCAGAGTGAGGCGACATGCTTGGAGCCTATAGAATAAGTGTGCAGACAGAATAATGTTTCCTCCCAGCAACAATGGGGAGCTGGGGAGATAGGAGTGTGTGTGTGTGTGGTGTGAGGCGGGGGGTGGGGGGATGGCCTACCCTCATTAGCTAATCAATTAAAATGTCTCTATTGAGATGGCAAGATAATGAATCGTGACACACACCATGCATGGTGGTACTGCTCATATTGCCACAAGAACAGATCACAAAGCGTGAGTGGAAATGTACCACAAGTATAAACAATACAAGAAAAACTGTAACAAATAATAGCGATGGTACATGCTACAATGCTATTTGTTTTTCCATATTACCTTCCAGAATGATCCATTTTAACAATTCAAATCACTTATTTTTTTTGTGGCCATCTATCTCGTATCAGACAATGTGACATTTGAGATGCTGTGTGTCTCCGTATATATTTTATGTTATTCAGTTATCTGCACCTCATCTTCTCCCAGGGGTACTGACCAATCAGCTCAATTTCCCATTCCTTCCTGCTTCTCTGGCTGCTCTAATTAAATCCATGCTACAACACTGGTTGTTTTTGATGATTACAACTTGTTATCTTTTAAATAATGATTTGTAATAATCTAATTGTCTATAATGACTGATAAAATGGTCAGTGGCAAGTGTAGATGTTTTACATGTTTTATGGTATTATGTTATGCTATTTAAAAGAAATTATTGATTGCCTCAGACTGTCTTACATTAACAAGGAGAAAGACATGCGATATATAGAGAGAGGAAAGTAATCTGGGGGGTGGAGCAGTGGAGGACGAAAGGAGAGAGGGAGATCAGAGTGTAAGAGCATATTGAATGGAATCCAAGCTTGCCGAAGGAGATCAAATGGTAACATCCATACAAGGCATCAGAACAAAGGTAGATAAAGTCAGATCTTTATATTCCTCAGATGGAAGGTTAAACCAAGACATGTAAAGTGAGAAGTACTGCAGGTCTGGCCAGAGAGGCACAGTGGGTCCTGGTCCAACAAAAGCATGGCAGATATTAAGATTAAGTCAATCTACCATCACAACACTACAGTCCATGGTATAAACTCTACTGAAGGATTCAACAGCTAAATTAATATATAGCTCCTATGTGAAATAAATATAGGCATCTAAATAATTGTATCCCTTGTTCTTTTTATTTTTTTGTGTCCGTGGGTGAGATGATTTATGGCGCTTTACATTTATAATTCATAATCCAGTATTGAGCCATTCATCAAACCATATGGGACATGGTTCAGTCATTAACTAAAGATGGAACAGAGAAATCGTATGTATTTACCGATCATAAACCAGACACATTGTGCGCTCGGATTGATTCAAGGGCATGATCAAATTACCTGAAAAAGGTTAAAAGTATCCATTACCAGCTAACACGCTTTTGTTATTGAATAGAGAGAGAGAGAGAGAGAGAGAGAGAGAGAGAGAGAGAGAGAGAGAGAGAGAGAGAGAGAGAGAGAGAG
>JAODOY010000568.1:2094-13614 GCA_025399855.1 Forbesichthys papilliferus | reverse complement strand
CTCAATGCATATGATATGTGCTGCCATATACTCAAAGCTGTCTTCAAGAACCAAGGGCTTTGTTTCTGGACTGGTGCCTGGCTTGCATCATTTTGCTGAGGTCTTTATTTATTCCCAGTGGGGTGAAGCTGGCCTCAACATAAAGGTGCTTTTGGGGTGACCGGGTCATTTTTACACCCTGTATGCACACCAACTGGTGCTTAACGGGGGAGAGAGGTTTTATATGTACCTGTTCAGTGCTATTTCTCCCATGTGACCGCACGTGTGGTCTACTTCATTTTGTACATGCTGTGGAACATGAAAATAAAAAGCCACCCCGTCCTGTTGTCCAGTGTCTAGACACACCTTGGTTCACAAGCCTCTTGTCATCTTTGCTGATTTGATTTCGGAAGGTCATAAACAGAAGGCCCTCCACTGACACGATAAACAAAACGATGTCAATTGTCTGCTTTAGTGCCATACAACGTGATAATGTGTGATACCTAAAATCCATAACCACTAGCATAAACACAGCTGTTTTAAACCATACCGATTATCATTAATTCATTAAGTTGTTTCACACTGTGGAGTACGGTTTGTCATCAAACTATTGTGCATAATGAGAAATTAATTTAAATGTATTTATTAATCTTCATTCATCAGTAAACAGTCAGTTGTATTAATATCATCTTAGTCAACATTCATTTGAGCCAACATCTTATTTAGATTAGATGTATTATGTCTTACGTAACTTAAACAGAAAATGACTGTCAGCCAATAACAGGAATTGTTTAAAAAAAAATGTCCAGGCAAAATTGTCAGAATTATTCTGAAGGCATGTGACAGCAAAAATTAAGTCTAAAACTGATAACTGTGACCTGGCTTCACCACCATTCGACAGCATCTTCATAAGTCCTTTATTACATCTTAAAAGTTAACTTAATAATATAGCCTGTAGGCGCTCTTCCTGCTGCTCCCAGCTACCTACCGTACAGTACGGAGAATAAATAGCTGGCCATTATGAGCAAGCGTTTGCCACCACAGCACTGAGCTTTAGGTGTTCTTGTTGCCCTAGTGGGAGTGATATGAATAATTATATGGATTGTTGTAGTACTTTTCCCAATGGAACTGGCTGGTTTTGCCTTCTATTTGATGCGTTTACCCTACTACCGTCCGCATGATTTATAAGACCGCGCCATTCGACAATTGGAAGACGTAAAAAATGTTACTACAGATCCCTATACTCTATCCTAGCACTTAAACATGCACATATGCATGCAGAACACCATTGTTCCAGATGTCAACAATATCTTGTATGTTGGTTATATTGTATGCTTTTCCTGTTTTCTGTAGCTCATAGGCTTTATGACAACACATTTGGACGAGGCTGAAACATGCATTGTTCCATGCCATTATGAGATACAATTTAACAGCACAATAGGCCTATATTTAATCTGCAATATCAAAATGCAGTGCATCATTATGTTATATTACTTTTTATCAGGGCACTGTAACCATATAAGCATTGACATGCCGTTGGCCATCGAGTTGCATACACATTTTATAAGGAAGCTTTTGCTCTAAATATTACTGATTGTATTATTTGTATTATTTCAAGGGGTTGACTGTTGATATCTGCTGGTTTTTATTTAGCAATATTACATCTCAGATAACACTAACAGTGTAGTCTCTGGTTCTTTCACAGAGAACCTCCAGTGTTCTGTAGAAATACCAGTGGACAATAGCAGCAGGTGATATATGTTATATATTATGATATGTTGTGTATTCAATACACATAGTTGTACAGTTTTTCAAGCCTTCAATATACTCCTGTGTTGAATTTTTACTGGGAATTTCACTCGACATATTTAAACAAAGGTTTATAGTGTTAGAACATATAGTGCATCTGAATATTCATGACATTGCCTTTTGTGACCACGCTGTACATTGTAGCAGTGACCAACAAACTAATGGACTGGTTCCCATGGCAGCCATGTTGACGGGTAGAATATTTAGCCTGGCTCTGCCCGCTCAGTATCCAACCTACTAGGGCTGGGCAAAAATGTTATCCAATAACAGAAATGGAGGAAGGTCTGGCCTGGCTCTAAGCGCCTTGCACTCCCTTACCAATGTTAATTTTTAGGTGGTAAAAGAAGCCTTGAATGTGCCTTGGTGAGCATAAACATTTCTAGAATGGACCTAAGCGTTGGTCAGCATTGATCAGAATGGGTGTGTCAATAACTTCCCATCTGGGGGCTGGTCTTTGCTGTAGCCACTAACCTGACATGCCAGATGTATTGTTAGTCACGCTGCAAAATTCAACTGACGCTTGCGAGATCATGATGGTCTCGCGAGGCTACTTGCTGACAGTCCATCTTTTTATCACACTTATTTCTTGTAGGGCAACGCAATGCTCTTCTGTGTTGCTGACAGAGGACCTTTCAGTCTGGTTTGGTTTGGAGAGTAGTTGAGGAATTTTACTTTCCAGGTCTAAACTGACTTTTTCTACTGTACTCTTTGCTGTAACTTCTTGTCAGCTGTAAGCCTGTTTTTTATTTCGATGAACCCATCTTCTGTGTTCTGCCTCCTGTTTCTTTACTTTCCCAAACATTGCTGCTTTCTACCTTTTGTACAAGGGCTCGTTGATAGATTCATATGTTGAGGTTCCAGAAATTACTGTTGTGTTGCAATCAGACAATGTTTGGGAAGTCAAGTGCATAGGCATATAATGAGATGATCCATTTTTAGCATGTAAACATTTCTGCAGAAAACCTAGAAAATTATTTTTAGGTGGATATTTTCCTCTGTGAGGTAAAACTTTGGTAAGAATATAATATTTAATCAAGTGATGATTTGCTTGAAATAGGTGGAAAAAATGATATTTACAAAAATGTAATAGAATAAATATATTATGTGAACAGAGTTCAAAATTACAATTATTATAAATGTTTATCACATTTAGCATATCTGGAATATGCATGATGACCTCATTCCCTGTTTCAACTGGATCATCTCATTAGCTTTTAATCTTAAAACTTGTTTTTATCTATATTTTTTAATCTATATGATAATGACCATGTAAACCTCAAAAACGTATCGACTGTCGCACTGGATTTTTCACACAATAGAGGCTTTGGTCCAACTGTATTTGTACTACTGCATGTGCATGCAAACAAGGAGAAAATAGAAGAAGATGGAGTCTGTGTTCTGCTGTGTTGTCTGTTTTTTATGTTCTAGATGGTTGAATATCGATACCTTAAGCTTTTCTTAAAACTAATTGTCCAGAATGTTTTCGGAAACATTATTACGATTTAACATTCATATAACAGAAGTCAAAAGATTGGATTCCCTTTTGGCCTGGTCCACTTTGTTTCAAGTTTCATTTCCATTTGTTGATTCACTTTGCCTCTCTCCATCTCTGTCATGTGTTAAGAGTTATCTGGTCCTGAAAGAGTTCCCCTGCTTGCTTTTAGAAGACATATCACCGGAAGAGGCCATGCGTTAACCTACATTCTACAGTTGGCATTGTGGTAAGGGCCAAGGTGCCAACTGCACTGTAGCCTACAGTATTATTTCGGAGAGGAATTTGACCAACTGACATTCAAAATGAGTCCGGCACACAACTGACCACGTAAAACAAATGCAATTATTATGAAAATGATTCATTAAATTGAGTAAACACACACTGCACAGAAAACATGGATGCCATATTTTAATGTGATATTGTGTGTTGTACATTGTCAACTTTACAATGTACAACATGGCAGGGGTATTAGATAGGGGTCAACAAATTATCATCACAACACCTTTAGATAGGAATGGGCTTCGGGTCCAGAGCCATGCAGTGTATCCATTGTAGGGTACATATGAAAGACTGTGTGCAACACCCATGTGTCTGATCCAATTACTATATTCATATGTAAGCTTTCTGATGTTGTAACAGTACCCGCTCTTTCCACAAGAGAGTTTTCCACTGAAATCTGAGAGATTATTTACAATGCCAGAGAGCTGGGAGCTCTCACAAACACGGTTGATTCATATAGGAGCATATCCCCATAAGCCCACTCTTTGTATTTATGTGGAGAAGGTTCTCTCTATAAAACGGCATTCAAATAGAATTCCACAGATCTTTTGCAATATGTTCTGTTGTCTCAGTCGCAGGGTAAGAGAGACATTTGACACGGGCCTTAGATAGTATCTGTCTGATGTGGAGCGTTAAAATAGATGTGAAAGCTGTGTTAAAATGGTCCTTTCAATAGTAAATCAATAGCTTTAGCCCTCGGCTTAAGTAAGGGGTTAAATAAATAAATATGATTCTTGCTGTGTATATATATATATATATATATATATAATATGCCCACTCTCTAGTGCAAACCACTAGTGTCTGGCTAATGGTGCCACGCGGTACAGACCCACCAAGGAGCAGTTAGCATCAGTGTGTGTCTGCACTTTCAGATGAAAAGTGTGCGTGTGTTGCAAATGACCGCCCGAGGTCCGTTCCATCTGCTCCTCGCTACATTTAGACCTCCCGTGTGCGTTTGTGTGCTCGTGTCAACAACAAAGAGCCATGTTTGGCTTTTGTGGAAAAAGAAAATGATTGTGATTGTCCACTATGTGTGTGTGTTTGTGTGTGTTTGTGCCCCCCTGATCAAGTCCATCCCAGGGTCAGAGGTACACAGTCTCTTTGTTTATGCTGTTAACCTGTGTGTTATCATCAACCACAATGACATATGTACACCGTAATAACACCTCCGAACATTGTCTCTCTCACACCAACCCAAAGCCTGTGTTCTCTGTTAGCATAAAACCGTAAGCATTGCTAACAGTACCACATCAAACTCCTATCAGTTCACCAGATTGAATATGAGAAACAGGCCGAGGTGGCTGCAATAAGACACATCTGACCTGTAGCTTAGGTTTAAGTCCCTAAAGAAAGGCAATACGTGATGAGAGAAGACGCTGTGGCTTAAAAATGTAGCGAATGCAGCATTTCCTGGCAGAGGAGATTTCATTGTGTTAAGCTCACCGATCACAAGGGATGTTAGCATGGAGCGGTGTTTGTGTCCCAAGTCACTGAATAATGGATGAGACAATGATGAAAAACAGTACCCACTACACACACACACACACACACACTTGCTCGATCCATGACCTTAGTTGATAAGAATCACAGCTGTCCATAAAATCAATAGCTCTCCTATGTTATGGCACTTTTAAGTGTCCTCCAAAGCAGTGGCTCTCGACGAGGGGCGCGGTGGTAGCTCTCCCCCTCTTCTATCTCCAGTGTTTCTTCGTATGACTACATTCGTGCAGCAGAAAAGAAGCCTCCTCAAATCTCACAACGCCCTCAAGCTTTTAAACTGTTGCTATTTTTGAAGGGTCAAAGGTCAACTGCGAACCAGTTGCAAACGTTTGCTCTGTTGTCCTTTTGTTGCAGAACCAGTCATGACAGGAACCGTTCTTTCACCAGGGCTGTAACATGGGAGTGAAAGGGGGGGGGGTCCTACAGTCCAACAGTAGAGGAAAAGGGAGTTTAGTATGACCACCACATGCTTGTTGTGAGCCCAGATTTAGGGACCTCATAGAGAAGGTATCATATTGCATTATTTTACACCCCTCCTTGTTCCACCACCATGGACATAAAGTGAAGGACATTAAAAGTGCAGAATTCTTTCACTGAAGACATATGGGGAATGATACAGTGTTTGAGTTGATCTCTGAGTTTACCTATCATGCACACACACATACTAAGCCATGTTGGATTCAGCATCAGACACTGAATCTCTTTTAAATGTGTGCTTTTGTCACTATACCGTACACAGCTGTAATATCTCACTTCGATATATGTCACTTCATTATCATCAAAATAAATTCATAAATAAGTGTTATCTGCAAGATCACAATGACTGTTAACCCAAATATCCATTTTGTTTTTACAATTAAAAGTGTGAAGCAAATTCTGTTGTACTTGTTGGAATGGTGTAATATAAATAATTTGGGTGCTGTTATTGATGTTCGACTTTGCGTAGGCCTACAATTAAGACCTTTCTCAAGGTTGTTTTGTGTAACTAGACAAATGATCCAATAATGAATAAACCTTTTTTTTGGCAGCTGTTTGGTAGATAATGTCCATGTGTCCTTTTCTGTTTAGTGTTTATCTCAGTTTTACTGACGGTGGTACTGAGAATTAAATGTCTCCTGCCTTTTTAAGAGAGCAGAAATTAGGCACACATCACAAGTATTCCCTTTCATAATATTTTTTTTTTCACAGAACTCAAAAGGTCTCAGCTGGTCACATCTCATAGATTTGTAGACTTAGTGACTTGAGAGATTTGTGACTTTAACCATTTACAACCACGAGACGAGAGTCAACGCAACAGGCAGCAGCCTCGGGCAGTCTAGTTTGACAGAAATAAAGCTGTCACTCAGAGGCTAAGCTTTCTCGTTTATAGGCTACATTATATGCTTGGCCGCCCTCTTGCGTTTGTAAGGTGTACTGCACATAGTCAGATTTTGGAGTATGGGCTTATGACGTTTCAGTCACTGCCTGGTATAATTAAATGTAATTTATTACCATAATATAAGAAATTCCCTATTAAATATGTTTCCCATTCCTCTCATGCAGGCACGACATAGTGTGAACGATAGACATACCGAAGATGTTACAGTACAAGAAAAGCATTTGGACCGTCATACATATGTTCACTGTTCCATTTTGAGACCAAACTAATTCTGACATACTAGTACAAATACTAGGTCAGTGTTGACATGTTATGTGAGGACACTGTTATTTGCCAAAACTCAGCATTAGGCTTCTCATCTGGTTATGTTTCAGGTTAGTGTTTGGTTACAATTATTAAACATTAGGATAATAAGTTCTATCCATTTTGTGCTTGATTGAACTATGCATGTAGGCAATAAAAAACATATTAGGACAGCAGGCCAACAATTTGAATGACACCAGTGGTCCACCAGTAGGGGAACCCTTGTACAAGCCATGTTCATGTCCAAGTAGAAGCTTTGAAATTGTTCCTCTCCTTCTTTTTGCTCTGTGTACTTACGATATAAAGCATTGTTACATTAAAAAGAGAGAAGCATCTAAAATGTATAGTCAAAGTATACTTTATTTGATAGTTTATTAAAAGCAACACTATGCTGTATAGTTTGTATAGTTCTATAACAAAGGCTATTACAGGCTTTACTGCTCATTTCTTCAATAATGATCAAACACTCACTCAACTTACATACTAGGGAATGAACAATTACCCATGGTTAATGTGATTTATAAATTGCACTGTAGGCAAACACGTGTAAAACTAGGCTGCTAGTGTGTCTATTCATTATCATTATGCAAAATACTGTTAACAACCAGTATCTTCTGTATTCAGCAGAGCGGACTAGCTGCTAACTCTCTAGCAGAAACAATTGGCAAGTGTTTAAATATTGACTCAGGCTTTTGAAAACTGACACATTTATACAACAGTCAAGGCTAGTCCTTGACTGTGTGTTTGCATTGTTGCCTTTCCTACCAATATAAATACTTTGCAGAAATTATGTTAGTTTGTAATCGTGTTCTCTATTTACAATGGAAAAATATCTTTCCCTCTGAGATAAATTTAGAAAAAAAAGTATTTCTTTTACATTTTTTGTGTAAGTTAACACCTGCTGCTAATAAAATACAAACTGGAGAACAGTTAGAGTGCAAGAATCTACATCCGTACTTTGTGCAAAAGACACAAGACACACTGAACTTGTAATGTAAGCTATAAGAAGTGTTAAGACTATTACTCCATTGCCACAATATCCTTGAGGAAATTACTTTGACCTGAATATTAAACTAGGAAGTAAGAATATAAAGTACTGTATAAATACAATGTGATGTCCCAAAATCAACACCCATTGTTAATACATAGGCCAAATTTATGCTCATTCGGTCTCGTTTAAAAAGAAAGCTCTCTAGACTGTAAGCTTAAACACTGTCATTCATTAGAAACATTTACTAACGCATTAAGGTCAATGACACATCATTTAATTGAATAAAGTGGACAAAAACAGCAGGCTTTTGGCATCAATTTGCACTGTGCTTGGCTGTCTTTGGTAGTTTGACTCAATTCTCGAGTCAAAGCCTTTTGACTGGCATGAGACACGGGCTAACAAGTGAGCATACGCCAGACAAAAGGACCAAGGAAGGCTGAGTGAAATAAGGGCCTTAAGGTTGTAGAGGTCAAAAGGTCAAGGGGTGGGGGTGGTGGTCTGTGTAAAGGAGGGCTCAGTGCATTGGCGGTTCCTGGATGGGCGTGTCTGATTGGAGTTGCACAGGATCGGTGGCCGGGCTGTCATTGTCCTGGTCGCCATAGTTACTGTTTGATGCTGGTGGACTAATCTGGGTCTGGTAGAAACATAAGGCGCAATAAAAATGTAATCAATATCTAATTTGCTGAACTTTTACAAAGACACATGATTGTATATATGGAAAAGGCAAGATTTAGGCCTATTGTAGTAGCATCTTGACTTGAAGCTGAACAGTTGGAAAACACCATAACATTTTGATTTGACTAGCTAATGGATATAATGGATGTAATCCAGTAAGATATGGTTTTGCTAATACATTACCTGTAGCTAAAAACATAATTCATGTTTGTAGAGTTTATCTGAGTAAGCACAAATGTGCACACACAAAAATGAATGCACTGTGATTCAATCTAAAAAATGTCTCTCTTCCCTGCATATACACAACCATCTTAGTCCATGAAGAAAAGATGATAGCTTTGATAGACTTTCAACGTTAATGCTAAACATCTAAAACACTGAGATTAACGCAGTGCTGCAAGTGAATTAGCCCAATGAGCAAATCATCCGGCAAGACTCATATTTCATTGGCTTGCTATAGGCACGGAATGGACGTTATGCTCTTCCCCATGTAACAAAGCAAGACAAGAAATTAACCAGGCTTTTACAAGTAACATACACATCCAGTAGATGTTTGTCACAATAAATAAAATGCATTCTTGTTCTCCTAACACTGTGTTCCACTTTTTATAAAACATACTTCATACTGCAGTGAAAATGTTTCACAAAGATCCTCTTTCAAACATGCAATGTGTTAGTTCATAAGGATTTCACAATTTTCAGATGTCAACTGGATTAAAATGGAACCAATGTGATTTAAATAAACAAATATATACATCAGTGTTAAGTGTGTGCATTAATAACATTTCTGAAACATTATTTTATTCAGCATTATTTTATCATTATATTCCATTACCTTAAGATTCCCTACTTTTTCTCCAATAGTCTTGAAAGAGGGAGCATTCCTGTAAGAGCAACAGATATGTCAGGTGAGCAATGGCATTACATTGCTACAGGGTTAACCACACACGAACACAACAGCTTTGCTGAAAGTAGAACGTACAGTACATTCTCCTTGTAAACTCGCCTTTAGAGGTAATGTAATAGGATATTCACATTCAACAATGGGGCATCTTCCAAAGTGACCCCGTTTCATTCTGTCATACTGAGAAAACTCATGAGAGCCGTGTGTGTCCCATTTTTATGAAGGAACTATCCAGGGCGTAGGACAAAGGTGTGCAGAACCACAAAACAGACATTCGACATTCATATTTTCTCAACTTTAATACTCTATTCCTTTTAAAATGGAAACTAAGATTAGTTAGTAAAAGATCAATGTTACATGCTGGCCATTGCAAATGTGGTCTGTAATAACGGGAACCTGCACTAATGCTCAGCAAAAAGTCAAATATTTCCTCTTCCCCATTATAAAATATTTCCCCTTTTTAGGCTTACTCCATGTCTGTGACAGTGTTGTGTGAATACAGGCCTACAGTATATCTACTGTAAATACAGATGTCCGTGCACAAAACACTTAACTTCTGTATCCAGGTGAAGCCTAGCCAGTTATACTGTAGCTAATAGCAGATAGCTACCAAATATGTATACATATTGATCGGCAACATATAAGTCAAAACTATAGAGCTATCTACTGTCTCAAAGGCTGGGGGGGGGGGGGGGTATACCACCAGAAACCTGTTGTATCTGTATATCTCCACTCGGTGGTCCTCCTCCTCCATTTAGCCTGACTCAACAACACATTTATTGCAGCCTTACCTTAACACAGGCATGCTAGCTGAGTGCCGTAGTGAGCGTATGCTATTCCCGCCGCATTAAAGTAAGAGAGAGGTGTTAGCGGTTAGCTTAGCAAAGCAACTGTGGTAGTAGAGGTGTTAATTTATGAATAGAGCAACAGACACGCATGCACACAACATTCATTAATTGTCATAATTATTCCACCAATCGTTTAAAGCTATCATCTCATTATTTATTAACAAAATATGTGCTACTGTAAACAATACATAATATGCCAACTCCATGTATTATGGGAAATCTCTCACACATAGGCCTACAGTATGTATGTACACACACGTCAGTGCCCCCGCACCGCTACAGTAGGCCTACATGTCCCCACTAATACATTTCCCAGCATACTGCATCATTGCGATTTAAATCATCTTTGTTTGATTCTGTATTACAAGTCAAAGAATGGATAAACAGGTAGGGGAGATCATTGTATTAGGATCTGAGGTTATATTTCAAATATGGGCTAGATCCGAAAAAATAAGAAAAAATGTATTAATTAATCCTTATTTAACCATTCTATTATACATTCATGCATTCTAAATTAGAGCCAAACCTTTAGGTAAGTTATTACATACATTATATGATGCACTTGGACACATCTTCAGTGATGTAACCTGAGGTCATTAAATGTGTTTCGGGTCTTTCAACAATCATACACTCTCACCTAGTAACAGCAACCGTATATAGAAAATAGAAAATTACACTTATCAACGCACCAAGCAGTAGAGTTTAGATGAGGATTGGGTGCCTTGCTAAAATACACCTTGAGATATGAAACTGTAGAAGACATTACATTTGCTTTTCCCAAGCTTATTTTTTAAACAATAAATTCATATAGTATGTAAACAGAGTTAATCCTAGATGACAGCAGACAAGTCTGTTAAACGTTCCTTAAGGCTTTGAAATATGGGTGTGATTCTTATGGAAGAGCCATAGAGAAATGCCGTTAGCCATGCCTTTTTCTTACTTCTTACACTTATTAGAAAATATATGTACCTTCTTAGCAAAATCTCACCTGACGTCCTCCAGCTTCTTGCTGATGGCTGAGCCCACGCTGGAGAAGGCAGCTGTGGCCTTCAAACTGGCCTGAGACAACGTCTCCGATGTCCTCCTATAGCTGAAGGTGACGGGAGACACGGAGAATCGTTAGGGAGCCGACAAATAGAAAATGGGGGAATGTGACGAGCAAGCAAACAGCACAGGGAAGTTTGGGAAGTAATTATTCCTATTATTCAAAATTAGTAATTAGAATGCCTACATCTGCAGGAACCATGGGTTTGTCTGGTTTAGAGTACCTACATCTGCAGGGACCATGGGTTTGTCTGGTTTAGAGTACCTACATCTGCAGGGACCATGGGTTTGTCTGGTTTAGAGTACCTACATCTG
>JAODOY010000567.1:0-13615 GCA_025399855.1 Forbesichthys papilliferus | reverse complement strand
CGTGCTGGGGGCGCTGTCTGGTGCTGAACCGGTGGCTCGGCGTGGTCTGCTGCCGGAGCGGCCGCGAACCGTGACACAGCTTGTGACACTACAGCAGTGCAACCTCTGCTCTAGAGAATATTACATTCTCAATGGAAAATGTCACCTCCCTGCACTAATATGATTTTTTTTTTTAATTTCACTTTGCGGTTTACAGGTTACACTATTGGTACTTGTTAAAACCAGGAATACAAATACGTAGCTGTTTTGGTCTTACACTCTAGGACTGAATACTTCTCCTGCAGGCAGTGCTGACTGTTGCTCATCTCCACCCTTCCCCCACAGAGCTCACACATCTTCTCTGCCACTCTTAAACAGGCACATGGGGCAGTTGCAGGGGAGTAGGTTGTGTTCTAGGGGGCGCTATAACTAAAACAACAAGTGTACGTCTTACAATATATTTCTATGTTGTATAAATGTATGTGAAGCAGTTTAAAAATAACACTATTGGACCCAGGTCAATTGGAAGCTTCCTACCTTCACCCGCGTTGCCCTCCATCTCATAAAACACGTTACTCTGAGAGTCCTATCCCCATATCTACAAATGTGCCAAACGCCGATGACAGCCTTATCAAGAAATCATCGTTCAGTCAGCTATCAAGTGGATGTGCTCACCGCAACTGACATCTTTTTAAGTAAAAAAATCCGACCGTCACACTGCCATTTTATATTCTCCAGAGAATTCATCTGTGCAGTGAAGAGATGATTCAAAATTAAGAGTGATGGCTGGGTAGCTGGTACATCAGCCAAGCAGATTCCATTCCATGCACAATTGAGCTTTGGTTATAACGGGAGTGGGGCGCTTTGGCGGTGTTTATCATTTTGCTCTGGGGTAAGCTCTGTGTAATATTGTTATGCTAATGCGCGGGCTGATTGCTATGCAGAGGCACTCAGGTATTTTACCATTATCTAAGCAAATGCAGAAATAAAAGCTTGGTGAAATGATATTCTCTGCTCATTCTATTAGTAGGCGGTAAACTAGAGAAGGCCTACAGCACTCAACACAGCACCAAGTTTATAATGTAGAGTAGGGGAAAAACTATTTTAACATTTGATAAATGTGACTGATTTGACTGATACAATGGGACCAACTATACAAAGATTAAAAGGCATTGTTAATGTCTCTGATCCGTGCATCCATTAACATGTTTTTGTACGTGAACATTTTACCTCTTTTGTGTTCCTACTGATAACTATACTTACAACATACTTGTCTTTTCCATTAGGTATACAAACACTCTTTCCTGGCATCGTACTTGATCTACAACTTGCTAACTAGGTGAGCATTAACCACATAAATGCATTCCAAACATGAATACAGCCTACAGGTACGTATATTTATACCTAATGTTTACAGGGGTGTTATGCTAGGTGACTCCTAGTTAAAAGGCTTGGTGGTTCAAGCATCAGCATGGGTCTGTTAACATCTTTGAGCAAAAAGCTAACCCCTACTTCCTAATATGGAGTTATTTAACTGCCATAATTTGCAAGGCCATCACTTATTACTGTATATTCTTGCACGCATATTCTCCTCTCTCAGCAACAGATGTACATGTTGGTGCTCATTTATGGTGTAATTTCAATAACACCTAAAAACATGGCATGGTTTGTACCAACAGACCACACATGGTTAAATCCACATTCTGCTTGCCATAGGGGTGCAGAATGGCAAGTTGCACCTTTCCTACGCTTGCTTAAGTATGCGCTTCTGGGAGGGAAAAGTGTGAGTTTTGTGCCAAAACATGGAACTTGGCTGAACAACAGAATGTTGATAGATATTTATTTTGTTAATAAAACCTACACAACACCTAGTGCTCTCTGTGAAAACGTACTTTCAGAGATGCACCAGGCATTTAGTCCACCTTGCAAAAAGCTGATGCAATTGAAGGTAGTTCTGTATTCATGATGTGCTGCAAGTCAGTTACATATATTTGATAAACTGTTCATTACAGATCCTGAGTCAACATTTAAATGTGGCTTGGCTCTAGATTCTGACCAGATTTTCATGAAATGTTAAAATGTTTGTTTCCAAAGTCTTATATTTTAACGATCTACTGTACGTGCACGGACTAAAGCATACAGTAAGGCACTAGTTGACAAGCGCTCGGTTCAAAATGGTTCTACAGCTCTATTTATTATTCATAGGTGTGGTTTGGGCGTAACATATAATAAACCAATAAGGGTATTATCTATTATATCGGAGGGCTTGTGAAAGTGCGTGAGCAGACCGTATACGGCAACAGTGAGATTTCACAAAAGATCCCTAAAATATGATGATGTAAAAAACATACTAATACTATTTCACATTGTACTCTATTCATTCTAAATCTTTTGCATGTTTTGCACAAACTGTGTATGTAAGGAGTGCACCTCGTGTCTGTGTGTAACAAGCAGATTGTACCCATGTAATGCACCCGCCATACTGTAAACGCTTCTATGTGCCATTGACTTTAAACCAGAAGTCAATCTCACAGAAAGAGATGCACCAGCAATGCACTAGACCACACCTCATGTTTACACCAACACACCCACGGGCGCTCAAATGGGTGCAAGTGCATTTGCTATTTAGACAATGTGGGGCGCTGGATGAGAAAATGACAAGTGTGTCTGTCTGAAACTAGCAGACACATTTTGCGTGTAAAATTTATAGAGTTATAAATTTTGCACGTTGGGATCTTGCTGAGCTTCCCATATGGAAGACCTTGACATTACTACCATTAGTTCTGTTGTCTAACAGTTGTAACATCAAGGTCCTGACCTGATCATAGACAATACATAGGACCTCCATGCTACCTCTGTGTATAACCAGTGTGTTAATCTGCTTTAGAGAGGTGCGGGAGCTGAACCCTCCAGAGGTGTCTGATTCAGTGCTCCAGTTTGCCTCCTGGGGCGTTCACAGCCAACAGCTAGTGAGTAGCTTCTGGTTCAGCATCAATGATTTTAGTGTAAATTGATATTTGTGATTTGTGATTAATTTTATTTTGGGGTGATTATTTATTTTTTTTTCTCTCCTTAATTTATTCCCCATGCTGCTATCCGTCAACCAGTTATCTCCATTTGATTCACTGGCAATTTAGAACTGCGGAAATTATGCAGATCCTGTCCAATTGGTTTAAAGTGTTGAAATGTATCACTTCTGGTGGGAGTCAGGGAGGCTCAATTATTGATTATCTTATGTGTGTATAGAAATAATCTTAAAAACAAAGTAAAGTGTCTGTCCTCATGGCAATATCAATATGTTTAACAAACTATGCAAATTAAAATTATTTGACAGTGAACTGTTTCCACAAATTACTTAAAGCCTCAATCAATAACATCAATAACGGTCTCCTTCACTAATATTAATAATTCACTTTTTGCAGAATTGTCTTCGATTGTGTTAATGCAATGATAATTCAGCCTATCACCTTGAAGGACAATATGCCACTAAATTCCTGCGAATTACATGTAATGGTAATTGGAAGCATAACACTTGTGTGCAGGCATTGTGCGATTAATACCACAACTTTTGTGGGAGTCTTGTTTTTGTTATTTTATTTCTTTATTTATTTTTAGGTGGGCTTTTCTGTTGTGTCATTATGAGATCCAGAAAGACCCATGAGTTTTGCTAGCATGTGACAGTTTTAGCCTATATCATGATAGGGAGTCATAATAACTAAGATTTAACTTTGAATAAAACAATATATTGACATACACTGCTGTGCAATAAATAATATCTGGTTGTAGGCTGTACGTTTGTCCTTCAAGTGAATTGTCAAAACATGCCTTCCCCCTCGATGTGTCTACTACTACAACAAATTAGGCTATATTGTAAATATATCAATTGTAACCAATGCAAACAGGAGATTAAGTTTGCTACAAAGCAAATTAACGACGGTTCACTCATGCGTGAATCATACATCACTAATTTTAAGCATGATCCGTTATGATAAGATACAGAAAAATAGCATTTTGTCAATATTATAGAAACCCCCTTAAAATGCAAAAATGATTGGAGGGAGCTCAAGCCTCATTAAGGGGAGCCAATTAAACGCAGCGTTAAACTCTGCAGGGATTCTGCATATACTGTACTATACTACTAATAACACTGCCCACAAGTATCCCCATACTAATACAGTGCTAGTCATATGCACACTACCACTTTGAGTACAGGGCAGGTCACTCTGTTGCATAAATGTTGTATTTGTTTGGTTTCTAATATTTGTTCATCCAAAGCTATAGTCACTGAATAATAAATAGGCTTATTTCAACATAGGTCAGCAAAAACTGACATGATATTGAAATAACAATATGTTTGTATTATGGTGTATATAGTGATAAAATATATGTTTTCTATGCTCAATTATAGTTTTAGAAGTTGTGAATCAAATGGTCATTAATGAATGCTGGCATTTTCATCATAATCTAGCAGGTGGGGTATATCTAACATCTAACAAACTTTTATACAACATACTGCATTTCAAATAGAATAAGGCACTTTCTCAAACAAAGACAATAGAGATAAATACAGTATTTAATTAATAAATATTAGGTCTGTGCCATTTATAACTATCTGCACAATGTTATGTCCTAAATGTCCAACTTCGCTACTACTAGTCCAAAGTATGGACTGCAGAGATTCCACTTAATTAATACTATTGGAACCTCAGCACCTATTTAAAAAACCACCTACCAGAAACCTGAACTCACTCTCAAGTACAAATTTGCAGCTCTACCTCAGTGAAGCTGATAAGCACCCAACAGGTCATTTAATTCTCCACAGTTAGATAAACGACTTCACTGTGTACTGTGGTTTAACCTTAGCATTGTTACACTGTAGAAATACACATTATGTGCATTTTTATATAAACATTTTCCTTGAGAAGACAATAAGTTGGTAATAATGAGGGAAGTGTTCATTTAACCTTGCAATAATTGAGAGAGAGGTTTTTATTTAAGCTGCTGAAATGTATTACGAAGTGTGGAAATTAATAAATTAACATTAACAATGTGCAATTTTTACTTATATTGCCATAAACAAGTAGAAACTGTATCTTTTTTGTTAAAAACACACTTAGATTTGTGTGTGGAATTACCCTTTTGGTGAAAACAAATGTTACAATATGAATATTTCTTCCCCTATAGCCAACCACAGCAAACTACACTTGACAGTTGTGAGCTGAGATACAAATATGTGAATAAGAGGGCTTATGTTCTTTACAATATTCTAAGAAATATGTACTTTTATTGTTGCCATATGGCTCTGCTAAGACAGATCTGAAAATCATCCTTACAAGTCTGAGCCATGTAAAGAAACTGTGTTCATAATTTAGAATATTTTCTGTCCCATGGCAATTGTTTATCAAACACTGTTTATGATGCAAAAGAAACTCTCCCAAAACGAACTCATTACATTGAATACAGCTAACAATAAGAACACTAATCAAGTTGTTGCTTAAGGACATATTGTTGGCTAGCCAACCTTTCCATATGACTAATGTCTCCACGCAGATAGTATTAAGCAGGAATAATCAGTCCATTATTCCCGACAGTGTTGACCTGGGAAGTAATTAAACATTTGATAGCATATTTATCTAGTTCCTGCAGTATTTATTCCGGCCCCAGTGGAATCTCGTGAATGCCCTACAGGGTAGACTCACCCTGCTAATGACTGTGGTTTTCATTATTCAGATGCTGTGGGTGTATATTTGTCAACATAGTCACTACAGATGAACATATTATTCACGGCCTTCCATTGAATAAACCTTTTCATCACATAATTATGTGTGTTGTCAAATGTTTTCTCTTTTAACTTGAAGGTGTATTTTTTACAAGGAAGCAAAGCAAATATTGAAATGACAATGCAACAGTAATTTAGTTAGTTTACATTGTTAAACTGCCATTTTTTGACTCCAATGCTGTATGCAACCTGGATCAAAGAACCACAGCTGGCAAGCAAAAAATATTGTATTGTGTACAATTGTATTTGGATACTGTACATACACATACTAGTCATGAGAGTAAAGCATACCGGTATATCCTGCTGATTTTGCTGCTGCCATTTTTAGTGATGCAATTCTAAATGAATTAGTCCTCTATTTCCTCACAGATCTACATATTTGAAAACAACATTTACTATCAAACAGACGTCCAAAGCAACTCTTGGAGACTTACGTCTTCAGGGAAGAAGGGGGTCATCTACAACGGCATCTCTGATTGGCTGTACGAGGGTAAGAGAGCAGCTGTCAATCTGCCTAAGTTAAAGGGATAAAGACAGACAGGCCTTTGAGATAAAATGGCTGATAGACCTTATGGCCGATAGCTGGGTGGGTGGGTGGAAAGCCAGTCTGCTTGGTCTGGACACGCCCAAAAACAACTAGCAACTTCAGTAGCATTTAACATAGGACTGCCTAGTTTCAACCTGAGAAGAGGTCTATTGATCGAATACACCTATCTTGCATTTAGTCTCTTAAACTATAGAAGAATACCAAACCATAAAGACAGACACAGATTAGTTGGATCCCACTGTATTTTAAGCGACCACTGTAGCCTTAGTGTGTAGTGTAAGTGTAACTGCACCCTAAATTGAGTTTTTTTAGCTGTAAACAAAGTAATAGGATTGATCTGTGATGAGACATCAATGCTTTTTTTTTTTAATCTGCATTTTATGTGCTGAATTCAGAACTACACGTCATATCTGTTAAAAAACAACGGTACACTTAGTATGCTCCCACGTCATCAAATGTAATAGTGGTCCTCCTCTCAGCCCCTCCCCTCACTCAACTTCTTGACATATTTTTCAAAGTTGTAGTGGGTGGAGTCAGGCTCAGCGCTGGGGTGCAGTTACCCTGTACAAATAAAAATCATAAGGCATTTTTTTTAGAGCTAAGATATTTTGGAAATGGTAAGAGTTAGGGATGTAATAGTTACTGGTTTCATGATAAACCATGGTAAAATTCCTGACGGTTTGTATTGTCAATCCAAATATTAAATATTATTTAAAATAACCTACAAAATTCAACATGCACTAGTTAGCAGCACTCTGCTAGACGCATTATGTAACGTGGGTTTGTTTTATCCATCAACAATAATCTGAAACCTGGCGGAAGGCAGTGACAGTGTTCCTTTGCACACCACAAAGCAAAAACAGCTCAGCAGAACCCCCCCAACCTCTTAACCTTTCCACTACAACATTCATTTGTGGTTAAGACTATATGTGCTAAATATACAGACAGGAGAGAGACCTGGAATATATTTAAGTAGCCTGTCAATACGCATGTGTGTGTGTGTGTGTGCCTCAGAACAAACCAAACAAGCTCTGAGATGCTGGTGCTTAGTGTTACATACTGTATAGTATAGTAGCAGAAAATGTCAAATTCCAGCAAGCTTACCTGTCAACTGTAATTGAGACTTTTATACTCTAGCCATACTGTAACATAACTAAGTATACCTTAGTAATTCTTACTTTCAAATAATATAATATTTGTATATGTGATGGTGTTGCATGTAAAAACAGACTGAGTGCCGACCAAATGCTGCACATAGAATAACATAACTAAAAAACAGGTGTGGTTTAATTTTTTTAACAGAAATGTACTGATTGGACTTTGCAAGATGTGCAACAACACACACTGTAACACACAATAGCTGGCAAAAGTCCAAGACAAACTCCAAACATCAATGCCCTCCCATAGCCACAAACAGGTGCATAAAGTCCATGATTGGTGAAGGGAGTTGGTATGAAGATGGGGGCATTAGGAGTGTGGATGGCTGCAGGCCAGTGGTTATTATACTACAAGGAGTGTTATCCCTGGGCATGCTGATGTTACAGATGGTCACTTGCACAGTATGTCTATATTTGGATTTACATTACGAAAAACATCTTTATCATGGCTATATCCATCCATCCTCAACCCGACTACGCTTATCCGTAGTCGGGGACCAGATCCACAAAACACATGTAGACCGGAAGGGAATACTCCCAGGCCCCCTCCAGGATCCTTGCGAGAGTAAAGAGCTGGGACATCATGAATCAACATTGCATACACACGAAAAGGTTGCGCTGGTTTTAACGCACAAAGTGTGATGTATCAAAATGTGAGAGTGTGCGGGTCATGGCGCAAAGTCTAGAGCTGCCATGAAAATGTGCAGAGCATTTGCCACTCCATTGACACTCTTTTATTGTTTATACCAGAGGACAAATTTCCAAATATAAAATGTTTCCCTGGCGTACACATGGTTTCATACATCTGAATATTTCCGTGCGTACGCACTTTTAAGTTTTGTGAGTACGCCATCTTTCAGTATGAAAGCTGCGCAATTGTTGATACATGAGGCCCCTGGCCCGTTGTTCCACAACCAGGGCGGAAACCGCATTGTTGTTCTTCAATCTGAGGTTCGACTATTGGCCGAACCTTCCTTTCCAGCACCTTGGAGTAGACTTTACCAGGAAAGCTGATACGTGTGATACCCTTATAATTGGCACACACTCTCTGGTCCCCCTTTTTGAACAAGGGAACCACCACCCCGGTGTGCCACTCCTTTGGCACTGTCCCAGACTTCCACGCAATGTTTAAGACGTGTCATAATGCTATACTGTTATTATACTTAACCTTACTGTTGTAAAAGTATAATTAATTTAACTTGTTAAAATACTCTAGTAATGAACTGTTGAACAAGATTGACACATTTATGTTAGGTTGAAAATGTGCAATATGAAATGTCTGTTCAAACATTTTAAACATCAGTCCACTTCATATTGCTGGTGAGCTGAAACCTATCAATAGCCTGGCTCTGTGTTTTTTTAATATTTCACTCACGTCAGTCAGGAAAAACCAAGCAATCACTCAACTTTCCATGACATCACATCTAAGAAAATCATTGATTTATAATAAATGGAATAAATTGCGATAAAACAAGAAGTCAAAATAGATCATTTCATTTTTTCCACTTCTTTTTAATATTGCCATCTCATATTGGCTCTAGTGAAGTGATGTTTTGACTGTTATTTGTTCCCTTCTGCTTTTATACAGAGGAAGTTCTGCACACACAGGTGTCTCATTGGTGGTCTCCTGATGGCTTCAGACTGGCATACCTCACCATTAACAACAGCCTGGTCCCCATCATGACCATGACTCATTTCACAGGATCACTCTATCCGAGAGGGGAATACTATCCCTATCCAAAGGTAATGTTAAATCAGGCTTTCTTTGTAAATAATTAGAATAAAATACAGCAATCACAAGCCAAACAGCCAACAAGCTAAACTATACATTTGGATTATTAATATTAATAATATACATTCTGCTTGTTTGGGAAAAAGGAATTAAGCATGGCTTGAACATAAAATAGTGTGTTATAAAATGTACTGTGAATTGCATTAAAGCACATGACGATTCACGCAGTCAGCATACGATTAAATGTTACTTTAGCAATAGCTGGTGCTAGATTGAGCTGCTACAAAGAATTCTGGTTCCCCTGACAAGATGCAACCCTCATACTGTAACCCCTTCCCCATGAGACAGGCCTGGTCGTAAAAACAACCAAGTCGCCTATATTTAAAAAGAAGATGCTGCAGGCATGGGCGCAACTCCAAAGCACTTTTGACTATGAAGTTGTAGGTAAAAGCTACAGCTTCATTGTTTTGCACATGTGCAATGAATAATACAATAGTGCAGCTGGCTTCTGGCTTTGCAGGGGTTATCAAACCCGTGTGGTGTTTTATTCATACTGGCGCCTACTGCCTGCCTTTGAAGGAGACTTTTGGCAGCATCTTTAGACCTGAACACCATGCAGGGAAGACGATTAGTAGCGGTTAGTGACCAGTCTACAGGGAATGTTACATTAATTGAATGCAGAACGCAGGTTGATCGCGCTGTCCAGCTCACTGAGTGATAGTTACACATGCACACACACTGGCACACAGAGAGCATACGTACAGGCTTAACCTGAGTCACATAACACTAACACAGGCTCATTTCCTTAAGCAGGGTGTGTCAGTATTATAATATCTTATAGGACAGAGTGTGTTTTAATTGGCTTCTTTTTAATTTACCTGCTAACATTGACTTACAGAAGGGTTGTAGCGTTGCTAGTGGTTTTTGGTAATGTAACAACACTGATGAACACTCATAATGTATAGAAAATGTGTTATAGGTAGCAGCACCATAGAGATGATAGATATACAGTACTGTACATTCCAGACACAGTTGATAAGGAAAATAACCCCAAATATATACTCTCTAAGCAATGTATTTAAAATCATTGGATGGATCATACTTAACTATAATCAATTACCAATATACAGTAGGTTTGTTCCGTGGATTTCATGCCTGGAATTACATTTATTTTGGTTTGAACTTCATAATGCATGCCCCTCTCTTGCCTGATTGGCTGACACTTATCTCTACTCTTCCCCATACAGAGCTCTCACCGTACACTCACCTACTGTAGTCTCAACCGTTATTCCTACAACCAAACATGTTTGTGGACAGTTTCAAACAAAACACTGAACTGACGAAGAAAAAGGGGTTGGTGGGCACAATAAGAAAACCGAGACGTAACCCACAGTAAACAAGGGCTTACAAGGGAAACAGTGATAAGCCACAATGCCAGCCTTACTGTCATCTCTGTGATACAATACAATGTACTATATGTGTTTTCTCATGTCAGGCAGTCTAATGAGCTGCATTTCTGAAGGAGGTTCAATGGAGGGAAACCAATTGACTAGCCCCAGGGGTTGGACTAGATACGGAGATTTTTTTTTTCTTTCTTGAATTATATCTTCATTATATTATCTGTCATCAGAGGTGTAGCTCAACATAAAAGCACATAAAAATAGAAAACAAGTTCACTATATTACATTGTGCAGATGGTTATTGGTGCAGCGCATCAACTACATTATTACTGTTAGACTGTTTGGACTTTGAAAGATTTATATCTAGGAGGGTAATAGTACTCCATTTCTCTAGATGGGTCAAATCAACCCAAGCGTCAACCTAAACATCGTAGCTCTAGACGGAGGGTCCCAAACGATGGAACTACAACCTCCTGACAGTTTTGAAAAAAGGTATATTTTAAGGGGAATTGAACTTTTCTTAAACCCTTGACTCTGTAGCTTCCTTACCTCAGCTAAAGTTGACCGTGAATTACAGGAAACCAAGTAACTAGTATTACGGTCACATTGTCTGTTTCTGTTCCTTGTTTTGGTCTTATGTTGTATTGCACATTTGGAGAAGGGTCCAGATGCAGCCTTGCAGACTACAGAACACACCTTTTCTACTACAGGACACACCCACTTTACAACAATACACGCCCCTGAGATAACCGCCTGGATTAGTATGAGGATGAAGTGTGTTATCAATCAAAAGTACAGCATTGTAAACTAACCCCTGAACTTAACCACTAATCTTAACCAGAAGTTAAACTAACCCCTTAACCTTTCCACTAACTTTAACCAGTGGTCAACTAACCTCTAAATCTAACCACTAAACTAACCCATGGTGTACACTTAGCCATTAACCTTAACCTGAAAGTAAACTCACCATAAATTGAACCACTAACCTTATTCAGAGAGATAATGTTGCTCCTAATATTATGAGATATGCTTTTCTACAAAGAGGAGTTATATTTTGACACTGCCAAAACCAGAAGTCTAATAAGGCTGGTGTAGTACTGCGAGTCCACAATTGACGTGCTAGGACGATATTTTATGGTGTGTGTCCAGTAGTGAAGAGGGTGTGTCCTGCGGTCATCTGCAGTCATCTGCAGGCTGTAGCTCGATATAGAAGATTAGCTTGCCCTTATGTATTTTTCAATTCCTTGTCGGTCGATGTTTGCATAATGTTAGGTCTTGATAGTAAATGTCCTTAAGTTCAGCCTTTGTGTTGTGCACTTAGGTCCAGCCCTGTTAGCAGCATGACAAGTATGTTTATCTGCCACTGATCTATATATTGTATTCCCAAATCTATCTTTATAAAATGATAACTGTGGTCTCAAATTGTTATGTGTCCTCCAATTTGAAGATATATTTCCATTTGTTTATCAAAAACATCCATACCAGTACTTTCAATAGTATACTGTCTGTCAGCGTGAGGGATACTGAGGTAAAGAATCCAAGGTCTAACAAAAAATCAATTTCAATAATAAGCATTTGCACATAAAAAGCATATTGTATTTCCTGAGATGTGGTTCTTGTGAATGCTGTGGTTTTCCTAGTGAGTACTACATTACCATGGTGAAGTGGGTGACAGAGGAGAGGCTGGCTGTACGGTGGGTCAACCGTCCTCAGAACATGTCAATTATCTCACTGTGTAACGTCACCAAAGGACAATGTGTGAAGGTGAGGAACACTGACCATGGTGCCACCTGAGAGTTGAGATAAAATGCAACATGTATTTACAGCATTTAGCAGATGCTTTAATACAAAGAGACTAAAAACCAGTACATAGAAATCCTTTGAGTTTTGCAGAATGCTAAGTTTTTAACCCTCAAAACTTCCCCGCAAATGTGGTGTTTTCGGCGAGGCGCTGAGTTGCCACTATGAGGAAAATGTTTAAGATTTATTAGCCACACTATTTTCGATAATAACTTTTTAATGAAAAGTTGTACGTTTAAATAGGAAATGTAATACCTAGGCTATAGCTTCTAGGTTATTGCTTAATTTGGTGAGAAAAAAAATTGCCTATTGAAATATTAAAAGTTCAGTTGTGACTTGACCCGCCATCAACCACTTAAACAAGAGGAGGAAACATGATCCGATAGCCTACAGTACAGTGGACTGTGGACTTAAATGCTTTTCAAGTTCAATGCGATCAACAAAATGTAAGTTATTTAAAAAGTAATAGGCCGCCGTGCCAACTGATTATACAGTATAATGGCCGCCTCTGCCACTGTGTATTGTTTGTTATAATGGTATAAATGGGATTACGCATTGTGATAATTAGCCTACCGGTCAATCTGTAGGATAAATTGACTTAAGTCTCTTTCAGACAGAAAGCGACAGCAGCAACGCTGCACTCTGAAACACATTAATTCCTATGGCTTGCACCGCATAACAACAGTTTTGCGCTGCGCCGAGCTTTAATCATATAATGCTTTTTTCCCCGGAGAGGGAAGGAGGTCAGAGGGTCAAGGTTAAATAGTCACAGTTTGTATTGTCCAATATAATATTTGCAGTGAGGCTTCTGTTACTGGTAATGTGTGAAAAGTGTTGTGTGAAAAGTGTGTCATGGCTGTAGTTTGTAGAAGTGTATTATATGTATAAGGATCTCTTACAGCAGCAAAACATAAAATACTGTTTATAAATAATTGTAATAAATGTAGAAGAGGGTTGTGGACTGCTTAGATTTTAGCTCAGTTAGAACACATTACAACTGTATATCACATTTCCACTGTGAATTGCAGCGAATAATTTGCATCTGTACATAATGCACTAATAGTTTTTCCCATTCAGAAACACCTAATCACATCAGAGAAGTGGATCAATCATCAAGTATGTACCATGGTATTGCATATATATATATATATATATATATATATATATATATATGCGGTATGCGGTTGTTGTGTAGGCATTCGAGTCTCACTTTTGGGGTTT
>JAODOY010000566.1:0-13618 GCA_025399855.1 Forbesichthys papilliferus | reverse complement strand
TATGTGTGTGTGTGTGTGTGTGTGTGTGTGTTTTCAAAGGCTTTGCGGGGTTAGCCAGAGTTTATGGAGCAGCATCAGACAGTGGCTCCATTCTAACCTTCAGGGTGGCAGCGCTACGGTGTTATTCTTAGCTCCTCGCTCTATGGTGTCTGTGTCTTGCGGAAGCTATCGGCTGCCAGGCCTGATTATTGGCTGCCTTAGTCACCTGTCCCCGCCGCAGCTTCTCTTCTCTGTTGCTGCTGATGTCACCGTCGGCAACCGTGGGAGGGGCTCCACTTGACTGACAGGACAGGATAAATCCCTCTCTCTCTCTCTCTCTCTCTTTTGTCCAATTATAGCCTCGGGCCTCACAGGCTGCACAGGACATGCTAGTTCAGGCTGATCAAAGACACTTCGGCAGGGCAGAACTCTACTCTGCACTTCTGTTCTGCAGCTGCAAGGCATGGTTATTCTATCCCCGAGAAGCCCAAACAGAAAGAAAGAAAGGCCCTGACTATTCTCCTTAGACCTAGAGAGCTGGCTATGCACCCAGCAGACAGCCAACAATGGTCTTCTTCCTCGCGTAATGACAGAGGATTCAGCTGCGTTTTGATGTTGATGATGATGATGATGATGATGGTGGTGATGATAATGGCTCCGGTATGTGGAGGAAGTGCGAGAGATATGGAGAATGAGCTCTGATCCTCTCTTTGATCACATGTCTGTGGAAACTAACGTCTGAAGTCCACCTAGGGACCCTTGGTCGGGCCGGGGTTTTTATTTGATTAGATTTTTCTTTTCTTTCTTTATTTCATTTTTTTTTTATTTTTTTTTTTTTTTACTGAAGTGTTCCATATTTGTCAGTCTGACGAATCTCCGCAGTTCCAGCATTAGTCATGTTTGGAACTGCTTTCTCATACGGCTCTCGTTACCCTGCCGTTATGATAAAAAGATGTTTCGGCAAAAACGCCCTCCAAATCTCCGCTCTATACTGGAGACAGAGAGGTGCTAGAGCCAGATCTGCCAGCCAAGTGTGTGTGCGTGTGCGTGCGTGTGTGCACGTGCGTGCGCGCGTGTGTTGGTCTACACCATATCTTCTCGCTGCCATGGTGGACGCTGTTCATTTACCCATCAGCGTGTTCCCGCCTCGGCCCTGTCTAATCGCTGCAAACGGCGAAGAGAATATCTGTTAATAGTGACAAACAATGAAAGCGATAGACTGCGAGACACAGCCAGACAGGGAGACTTAACGGCCTGTCGAGCTTATCTGTCAAACACTACTAATCTGGTTTGCCCAATATCCTGAGCTTCAAAAGGAGGTCATTTTATCAGATTGGGTAATATAATGAAAAGGAGATACTAAAACTGACTGCGTATTATTTGTTTTTTTGTTAGTTTTTTTTGTGCCATGTGTTTCATATGTTTTTAATGAGATAAAGGCTATATTTCTTTATTTACTGTTTGACAAGAGACAGAGGATGGTTTGGTCTTGTCTGGCTGTTTTCCTTTTGTCCAATTTGTATGTCTCACCGTCACAGGCCGATCACAGTACTACCAATGTGGTTGATGTTAGCAGAGGGAGAACACACAGGCCGGCTAAAGGCAGTAAAGGAAGAAAAAGGGCACTCCTTCTTTTGCCTGGCCCCCGACTGGAGTGCCGAGCGGAGAGTGTTGGAAGCGGAACAGAATTGGGCTCCTCCAGTGTTCTGGCATCGCTCCGTCACCCGGGCCGACGGAGAATTTGTGAGCGTCGGCGCCGCAGGAGTCACATTCATCTTGGTGTGAAAAAACCCCGCCAACGGAAACTTTCATGCGCCGTGTTGTCATGTGAAATAAAGCACTCAATAAAGTTTGAGCTTTCGGCATGCCACTCTCATGACAGGACAGTGTCGGCAACACTGGCGTGTTTTAATGTGCGCAGAGGAGCGAGGGGGCCTCAACATCCCCAAATTGGCCCGTTTTCAGAGCCCCGCAGATTTTCGCAGTTGCTTTTTCTTGAATATTCATGTGTGTGTGTGTGCGTGCGTGCGTGTGTGTGTGTGTGTGAGCGAGCTTGAGCGAGCGTGGAGTGTGTGGAGTGTAAGGAATCACTGGTAAAGCGATTATTCCAGTACGATAGGGCTTCCAAAGTAGCCCATGAAAAGGCTGAAATGTTTCAGACCGATCCTCGGCCTGCATAAACCATTTTCTTCTTACTCTCCAGCATATAGGTCTAGCCTAACTGTCAACTCTATGGATTTGGTTCTGGGCCAACCTGCCTTAGAAATATTCACCGTAATTAGCTAGTATAGTGAATAATACTAAAAGCACTCACAAAAGCCGTATATGATTAGAGTATATGATTGAATTACATTGAATTTTTTTTTACTGGCTTTGAAAATAAAAAAATGTCGTGTTCCAGAAAGTACTTATTGTGGGTGAAATGGATTATCTCATTTTCCTAATTTCACTCTACAGTGATTTTTTAATTATATTTTATAATTAAGCATAATAACAACATGTGATGCTGTCCCTTTTGGTATGTCAAATCCAGACTCATTAATTTTACTATAGGTTAATATAATAATCCCATTAATAATTGATACGGCCAATAAAAACAAAAAATATTTATTGTCTGAAATCTTAAATTAATATGTAATTATTTAATATATGTAATAACATTTTAGAATTGCATTATATTACGTACAAACTGTTTTTTTCCACAAATGGTCAGAAGCCTTTTCTTGTGCACAAAAATAAAACTAAAGGAAAGGGATTTCATTGGCTCCGCTCTCATTTTGTGTTTCTGTTGCGTCTGTGACCCTGCTTGGTTGCGCTGGGTGATTTTGTGTGGCCGGTCCTCTTTTGTCTCTGTACAGGTGCCAGGCCTGAAAGCTGTCAGCTCCCTAAAAACATATACCCACACATGCAGGGTGGCGTGCCGGGGGAAGGGAGGCGCAGGGCAGGAGAAAAGGGGGGACCCGGGAAGGAAAGCTAGCTAGGTCGTGAGCCTCGCGCTGCTTCCTTTGGTCCACTGGAGCAGAGCAGGCGAAGGACTGCCCTGTAATTGGGACAGCTCTTTCCATACGGAATATGGAGACGGGAACCCGGAACGCTGGGGGAATACCAGTACCCCCCCCCCCACCCACCCACCCTCCCCATGTGTGCCAGCGTACTGTTACTGTATTTGCTCCTTAAAGAAAAACCAGAGGATGTTTTACGGTAATTTAATGGCCCTTAAATAAATCCGTGTTAATAATAATCCCGATGCCTGTAATACTTAGTAATGATTACCATGTTAAAATTGTAACACAATTTGGATATTTACATGAATTTTGCTCTTCCATTTTTCTCCTGCGTCGAATTAAAAAGCTATACTGCTGATATTCATTTGCAGTATAAAGTATGGGAGCAGCGTGGAATAAAGATGATGCAAAAAGCCCCGGTGGAACAAAGGGAGAGGGGTGGGCACATATTCATGCTAGTGTGGATGGTTGGCAGCAGTTGGCACCCAGCGCTGCAGCTCTGTTTAGAAGGTGCCAGCTTTTCAAACAGACCCGCAGTCTCTGCCAACCTCTCTCTTTCTGATCCTTTCTTCTCTTATTTGACTTTTTTTTTCTTCCCCATAACCTCATTTTCGACGACCACTTCTCTCCCTCCTCGCGCCGTTTTCTCTAGATATCACTATGGATTTTCTTTTTTTTTTATTAAAGCGCGTCGACAAAAACGCACTAAAAAAGTACTCAAAAACATTGTCGGTGTAAAATTTGGACTTGCTTTGTATAGACGTCATCGTGTAAAGTGTGAAATTGTTGTCACATTACTAGCCGCTGGGGTTTTTTCATAATATTTTTAACTGGCTTCGCGGAGCGAAAAATTGGTACCCAGTGTGATGGTGCTGCGGCCGATTCTGGTCCAAAACAAAATGGAGGATAAAGCCTGCCTCCCGCCCAATCAGAGGAGAGAATGGCTCTGCACTCAAGAAGCAAAATGGTTCTGACCAAATCACTGTGATATGCTGTGTATTGACAATAGATATTTAGTAATAAGGAATTTATTTGTAAAAAATTATAATGTTAATTATTATTTATTGTATTTATTTGTGGTTTAATCAGAAAGTAAAGGATGCACTAAGCGTGTAAGAGGATTCAGTGCAGTAAAAAAATGACGGGCCTCCAAATAATTTTGGACAGGGACCTGGGGCCCTTCAGGGGCAAACGCATAGCGGCGTGAGTGATGGCAGAAAGCATTAAACGCTGGGGTGGGGTGTGTGTGGAATTACTCAATAACGATCAGAAAATTAGAGCCATTATTTAGGCAGAGTAAACAGGCCTCTCTAAGTGTGAAAGGCCTCCATTCAGCCAGGAGCAGGCCTGCTTTCTTCCTTTCATGGATCCACCCATGGCCTCGAGAGCCCCACTTTTGTTCACTGAAATAACAGAGTGAATATGGAGGAGCAAGAGGTGAGGGTTTTGCTCTCAATGCGCGGGCATCATACGGAAGGGGATAAGTCCGTTGGCTGTAATGTACAGTTGGTATATGGTTTTGTACAAGCAAGCATGATGGCTGACAATATGGGCACCGTAGACATTGCATGCTGTAAACGCAGGTGTGTGTTTGTTAGCCAATGTTTTATGGCCTCCAGAAATGTTTAAATAGCTGGTTGTTTTGGCATGTCGAGACAATTTTGATCTATTGGGACGCAAACTTTGTTCTTCGCTAAAGTATGTCCATCAATTTAACATGGTGATATAGTGTTAAAACCTATCCTTGTTGACGTGCTCCCAAAGGCACGCCTCACACCCGGTAAATGCGTGGTGTTTGTGTGCATTAGTGTGTGTGCGAGTGCACCTGTGTCTCGGCGTTAACCCTAACACGTGACGCTAAGTGCGTCTTCTTTGTGCCCTGACGGTGTCGCGCCAGGGGAAGATGGGTGTAAACTAGGCGCTAATGCGACCACATCCCTGTTTGTCAGAGCAAACGTTTGTCAGAGCAAACGTTTGTCAGAGCAAACTAATTAATGGGAGTCGGATAAATAAATAAACTCCCCTTGTCTCTGAGCAGCCGAACAACAAACGCTCAGATAGAGACAAAGAGCGGGAAGAGAAGGATTAACGCTTTGAACTTCCCATTATGGGGAAGAAGAATCTACCGTCCGCCCCCCACCACACTTCCAACCCCGGCCCCACAACAAACAAAAAAAACACTTTAAAACTCTTACACAACTTTGTCATAGCATGGTGAAGACAATATTCTTAAAATGACTTAAGACTTTTATTTTAATAACGCTACATTAAGGTTTCCACAAATAAAGTTGACATAACATTATTGAAAATAATTTTTAAAAATGTTTGAAAATGATTTTGCTTTGATATATTACCAAAAATGATTTCTTCATGCGAAAGAAAAGCTACAATTGAGTAATCACAAATAAACGAATTGTATTATAAGGACAAGTGGTAGAAAACACATTTCTGAACAGAACACTGTGTGACTTGCTTGTGCATATTGTCTAACAGGGTTGCCAAGCCAAAAAGGCAGTTTTATTTTAGCAGTATAATTACAAATGCTTCTTTTATCCTTTGGACTTCTTTTATCCATTGTTAGCACAACGCTTTACTTATCTCTGCCTAAAATTACTATTTTCTACTTGCGCACAATAGTTTCTCTCACTCATTACAATTTCACTTGTTCTTATCTCCCTCCTCCTCCACACCTCCTCTGCAAAGACACGTCGTATGGAGATCTGCTTCTCGGCTCCGGCACAGAAATCACCGAAATCACCACGAAATCACCTGACACATTCACTCCGGTCCGTCTGTTTGCTTTTCATATGGACGGGCGTCTCCGTTTCACAGGCGTAATTTTGGACGGTAACATTCTCATTATAACCGTCAACTGTCAGCGCTCCAGTCTCTCGTCTATAATTTCAGACTCATTTGAATTCTTATTGGCAGCTTCAATGCATAAATTTTCTAGATAGGAAAACAACACTTTTTTTTTGTGTCTTGCGTGAGCAATGAAAATATGTGGAGGATTAGTGGAATTAAGTTTATGAAACAACATTGTTGGTTCAGGTATGTTTACCATACGCAGTGGGTGTAAAAGTACCTCCGAACATTTACACCGGTGTTTCCACATGACAAAGCTGCCATCTTTCGATACATAACTAACTGTACTGTACTTGCATGTTGGGCCCATACAGCCAGTGGGGTTGCTATGGTCACCCATGTCCCCCAACGTACCTTGCCTGGGTGATATCCAAGTGGCCTGGTTGGCACGGTGAGTTGCGGGCCCATTCTGTGGTGCTCCGGCACATTCTATGGGCAACCAGAGCAGGCAGGCCTGCCAGAGGATACCACTCAGATCACTTTCACACTACAGAGGGCATCCCCACAGTCACATATTGTAGGAGCCAAATGGAGAGAAGATGTCTAGACAATAGGACGCATTATAAGAGGTTACATTTGAATAAACATAGCCGTTTGTTTATCATACCATGCAAGTGTGCGAACGTTATTAAAGGAGTCATTTCATGCTACTTTTCACTTGTTGACACAGTTCCTTGACTTCTCAGTGCAATGTAGTTGACAAGCTTAGGTGAAAATATCACATAATTCATGTGGAATAGCACATCATACAAAAACTCTTTAGATAACGGTCTGATTTCAGTGACTGTTGCTTTAAATTTAACAAGTCACTGCCCACCCCGACTTCCACGTAGGTGTGTTGACGTTAGGCTACGACTGCTTTACTGCTAGTACCGGTGCAGGCTACTCAAACGAGGTTTGAACATAGTTTTATAGGTTTTGGACCACATATGGTTTCATTTCAGCAGTGTTTTCAAGGTGTTAATATTGCGCATGAATTCTGCCTCGCCGTCCAGACTACAGTAAAGGATACAGGCGGCAGAATGTAGTTAATTGTTGTTCGTGTCAACAACACAGCAGCAGCTTGGCCACACAGCCCTGTGTAAGAACGGTGTTACGTTTTGATAACCAGCCATGTATCTACTGAGCACATTATTTCATGAATGAAGGTTAAATGATATCATAGCACAACATCGCAGCCATCCTTGCCCGCTAAAGAGCCATGTACCCATAAGCACGTATTAATAAATGAATGAAGGGTTACATAGCACGAAACCGCAGCCATTCTTGCAGCTACAGGGCTGATAGATAGGTGGCTAGCTGCTCTCGGTACCAAAAAAACGGCAACCCGCTTCTGGCAGGGGATACAATCTCAGTATGACACGCGGGTGGGTCTTTATCAATGAGCAATGTTTAGGTTAAGTAAATTAACACATTATTTAAGCAGCCTATTTCTAATCCGTTTACGGTTTCTGAACAATAGCCTATATTAATCTAATGTAGTTATTGATGTGCATCACTCTTGATAAGATGCTTGTCCTGCAGACTCAACTTGTTTATGCTATGGTAGCCTGCAGTTACTGTATCAAAAAATAGACTTACAGATTTGGTCATCTGCAAATGTTGACCATTAAACATTTACTTACGGTTTGTGTAGCCTTCCATACTGGCGATCAACATCAGTTCCTTGCCTTACATATTTAGCTGATACTACGTAGCTGGCCATATCCTCATAGGGGTGTTACCAAACAATTACGCAACATATGCACGTTTCTCTCATCCTCCTGTTTCCCCGCCTTTCTCCCTTCTTTAACCAATATCAGTCCAGTTTGAAAGGCTTACTACTTCTCCGTGTCACATCGACATTGCTAATTCCAAAAACAACTAGAAACTTGGTTTTCATGGAATGGGTCCTAAAAGGCTTTACACTGAACAGCAGCGTGAGCATGCAGACAGAACATTTTACTGCTCCGTCAAGTGCAGTAAAAGGAGGAAATTACATTTTCTCTTACGTAGGATTTGTATGTATGTATGAATGTATAAACCACTTGTGACTGGACGTGCACCAACTAGGTCATATGGAAATATTAGAAAGTAGTAATATTAGTATAGTATATTAGAAATGAGTAATATTAGAGTGTATTATTGTGTTAATGTTATTATTGCGTTAATGTTATTCGCGCATTTAGCCTGGATCACTCCATCCCACGGTGCCCGCACCTGAGATTGATCCTTCAACAGGCTGTGAAGTGGCTTATGAGACGGCAGCCCAGATATGTGATGATTTGACGAGCAGGAGGGCCTCTGATGTGAGCGGCTTTCCCTGTGCGTTTGGGGTGGGTGGGGGTGCGGGGGGCCTTGGAAAGACTCTTTGAAAAACACTGTTATCTTTCATAAACATGAGCCTGCATGCCGTCCACCCCTTTAATATTTCAAGTGCAATCTGCTTCTCCTCTTCAAAGATTAAATCCCCGTCCCCAGTGGATCTCTAAGTCCACATAGGAGGGCCCACTGTACCGCATGGGAGGCCTTCACGTGCGTGCGTGCGTGCGTGCGTGCGGGCAGCGTGGACGACAACAAACAGCGTCCTTAATAGAGCATATGTGTGTCCTCTCTGTGCACCATACCCCCCCCCATCCCTTTCCCACACACTAACCCAGCACCTGAACCCCGGGTGCACCTGGTGCCTGGGGGCCTTCTCTGTGTGTGTGTGTGTGTGTGTGTACTGTGGCACACACACATACACTGATACATGCACATGAGCGCCAACGCATCTGTGTGAATTTAAGTGTGTGTGTATGTGTGTGTACTGGCTGTGTGTGTGTGTGTGTGCATGTGTACAGTGTGTGTGTGTGTGTGTGTGTGTGATGGGGGGGTACTCTCCCCCTTCTTGACACACACACACACACACACACACACTGAGCCAGCACCAGCGTATAGGCCTGGGGTCCTGGGACTCTCCTGGCTGCTGTGGCTGTGTGTCCTTGCTCTGCAGGGGGGTGGGCATGGCTCAGTGTGTAGGTACTCCAGGCCTCGCTTGGGTCCCCCTCGCTGGTCCTTGATTGGACGCAAGCTGTCGCCACCAAAAGGGGAAGGGGGGGTTATTTGGCTGTGTGTGTGTGTGTGTGTGTGTGTGTGTGTGTGTGTGTGTGTGATCGCGCCATCCTTAAAACCATATGGACCCCGGCTCTCTAGTGAGTTAACGTGAGTCCAGATCTGCTCAGGAATTACTCAACAACGATGGAAACGTACAGGGGTGCCTGTGTGCGTGTGTGTGTGTGTGTGTGTGTGTGTGTGGACAGGGAGGGTGGGGGGTGGGGGGGGTATTACAATTACCAGTATGACTATGTATTTTCACAGATGTCTCACTCTGGTCTCCTTCTGCAGCAGCCCGGGGCCCGCTCTGTGATTCGCTGGTTGTGCGGTAGCGTTTGATTGGTGTGCTATTAGACACAGACCACCCTGTAACTAGCTCCGTCCCTCCGACACTTTCCATTGCTCTGCTGTGCCGCTTCGCTCGCTGTGACCGGGAGCAGGCTCGCCTCCAGCAACCCCATCCTGCAGGCACACACGCGCGCACACACACACATACACGCACGCACGCGCGCGCGCGTACAGTCAACGTGGGGGAGCAGGAGGGGGTTAGTTACAGGGGGAGCAAGGCCCGAGCCCCTGCATGCCTGATCTGCAGTAGTGGAATGGCGATAGGAAGGGTAATCTAAGAGCCGGCGTTTATTTTAAGAGCCGATGATCTGGAGATGGCCATTAAAAGCGGAGGGCAGACAATTTAAGAGCAGTGAAGTTGGACGGAGGAGAGCAGTCAGTGTGGGCAGACACATATGAGAAGGAGGGAGTCTTATTCTCTCTCTCTCTCTCTCTCTCTCTCTCTCTCTCTCTCTCTCTCTCTCTCTCTCTCTCTCTCTCATTCTGTAAAGAAAGAAGAGAAAAAAAGTGCTTGAAATGACAGTGAATTAGAGCAATCTGGCCTTCATTGTGCGGTTAGATTTTTATCTGTGGTTTTGGCCCAGAAAACATCTCAAATCCCCACTTTCTTTGCTCTGCCTCCGCTTTTATTGTCGCTGCTGCTCCTTTCATCCAAGTTTACTTTTCCTTCTGGCCCGGCTGTGGAGCGCACCTTAATGAGCGTCCGTTCACACCGAAGCCTTCATCGCTGGCCCCATTAGAGCCTCACTACTTTGCTCCGCGGGCATGTTTGCTCCAGCAGGACCTTAACAGTTTGGCTGGTGTGACTGTACGCCAAGGCCAAGTATTATTGTTTTTGATACATGCCTAGAAAATGTTCCGCCTTCTGATGGAGTGAAAGATCTTGTCTACGGGCCTGGATTCAAAATGACGCAATCCTGGCAGCAACATAGGGAAATCCTTATGATAAGAGACATGGTTATCCCGCTAAACTAGAGATGGTTTACACAGAGAGCTGCTGTTTCACGGTGTCGTGGGCCAAAAACGCATGAAAGCATTTAAGAATATACATGAGGAGTTTACACGGGGACGCTGATGTCACATGAACGTATAAACTATGGCTTTCCAGACAAAATAGCTCTTAGTTTGGACGTTTTGCTCCTATTTTATTTCTTTTGGCAATGCTTATGTCCAAAACCAGAGGCAGCCGCTGTGTAGTGCTCTCGTTTTCAGGACACACTAATGTTAGCTCGCTACATACGTACTGTGGATCGGATCAAGCTGATTGGCGCTGATAGAGGCCATTTCTTTGGCTGTGCTGAATGTTTTGTTTCAGTGAGCTCCCCCAAAGCCATTCCTCTGTTGCCCAGTGAGACAAATCTGATATGTTACTCTAAATCCAACATGTATAGAGAAAAAGAAACTGCGGTTCCATTTAAAGACTCCTGCCCAGCTCTTCTTCAGCAGGCTTTCAGATGTGTGATATTTTATATCCTAATGCAAAACCAACGGAGCCAAGCTACACACATTCTTCCTCACCCATACTGAATCATGGAAGCTGGAAATAGAGCTAATTTTCTCCCTCGGTTTCTCTGCTGTCTCTCTTTTAGGATTCTCTGTAGTCTCTGTGGATCTGTCCTGGCTAGAACTCTAACTGAAATAGCCTCAAGCACAGTGCTTCTTTTGTGGTTAGGCTTTTTCCCCCCCCAACAAGGTGTTTATGAAAAATAACTGGATTTTCTCTCTTGGCCTCGGGTCCCGGTGTCGCTCCGGTGCTGCCTGCCTGCCTGCCTGCCTGCCTGCCTGCCTGCCTGCCCGGCTGCCTTTGTCAAAGGTCTTGTCTGGTAAACAGCCGTGTCCTACACACACAGTTTATCACATTGGGAGTGGAAACCTAACAGGGTTGTATTTTGGGCTAAAATGCCTTTCCACCGATCCATGTCAGCATTCTTCCTTTGTCTTCGCTCTGATTTTGGTTCTTTTTTTTTTTTTACGGGGCTAAAATCGATGCGGCTTGACCACAAAACCGGAGCGCCCCCTTGCTCCCCCGCTTACGTCTCCGGGTGCCCTCGCTGGGTGCCCTCGCTGGGCGCATGCGGGCCAGCTGCACTAGATGCTTCTGACGTTTAGTGTGGGGACATCTGCTCTCTGGCCAATCTCTGGCCTGTGTTTACGAGCCGTCGCACTTAGCATGCTAGCCTGGCACCGAGACCGCCGTGGACGGGAACGTTACCAGGGCGACATCGTGATTGTAGTGCAGAATTGTGTTAACATTATGCACAGGCATGGTGTTTGTACTGCCACAAAAGCACGTTGTCTTCATAACCCCGAATATGAATGAAATAATGAAGCTCACATGGCCAGCAAATCACCATATGAATTAGCTACGTATGTTAAGGAAGTATGCAAATAAATGTATTTTGATATTTTAGAAATTAGGGGTATGGTAAAATCAATTTGGTTTCAAATTATGATTTTTTGAAGATGGCAATTTGCAATTCTACTGATTCTGATAATACAGACAAAACATTATGCCAAAACTTACCTTCAAATTCTAAAATGAAATTATATAACCAGCCATAGTCAAATATGAACATTATAAAATATTTCTGACAAATGTTGTATATATGTTACTATTACATTATTATTACATTTTATATTGTATTATGCAGTTATTCTGTATTTTCAGAAATGTAGTTTTGTATTATTTAAAAAAAAAAAAAGTTTCAGGAAATTTGTATTTTTTATTTTTTTACAATTAATAATACTTGGCCTACTGCTTTCTTAAATGATTGCTTATACAGTTTATAAATGTATTGTTAAACAGAATACTAAATACATATTTTGTAAACATGTTTTGCAGGATAACTTGATTTCAGCCAAAAAAGTAAATTGAATCAGCAAATAATATCGGTGTGATTGAAGTGCTCACACTGTGAATCTATTAACATGCTTGTGCACGGATGTTCACACAGTGTGGTTTGCCAGCATCCTTGCATGTCCAGTAGGGTCAACGCTGCACTAGCGAGCAGTGTAGCATTGGGAACACCAGAATTGACATGAAATGAAGCAGAATGTGTTGCCGTAATACACGTCCAGCCACTGCACTTTTCACCTGGCCAAGTATGTGTTTAAAACAAACAAGGTTAAATTGCTTAAAATCCAATAATATAATATCTGCTTTATTTTCACACAAATATTTCCTCAGCCAAGGCTTTCCTAATCGCCCTCTATAAAGACATTGTAACCCCCATAATGTACATTTTTATGTTGATATATTTTTAAGTTTGGCATGTGCGGTATCTGCCTATGTTGTATGTAATTGTATTAAATAAACTGGGTCATTCAGCACTGACAGAAGGGCACACACACACACACGCACACGCACCCCCCCCCCCCCCCACACACACACACACAAAACCGCCCACACACACTCAGTGTCATACCCATGCACGTGCATGTGCATGTGCACTCTCTCATTGGGGAGGACATGTGCTCCACTCAGCCTGTCATTACACAGGCCTTGATGTAGTCATTGGGTGGCACCGCAGCCGCTTATTATTGTCACTTTATGACAACTTTCGCTCTTTCTCACTGGCACAGGCTCCCTCTCTCCCCCTCTCTCCCTCCCCACCTCCCTCCCTGTGTTTCGGTCTCCCTGTCTCCCCCTCTCCTTCCAAACCCACATCCATTTTCCTGGCTGTTGCGTCGGGAAGCCTGTTTGTTTTTAGTGTGTAAACCCTCTCGACACACTTCCCCAGGGCATGCACTTTTGGTCTCCATTTGCACAGGCCTGAAACCGGAGACGGGACGTAACCCGGCCCTTGTTCCCCAGCTTTGACGGCGGCATCTGACAGTTATTGTGTTTTGGTTTCATGAATAATAGGCTTGCTAACTGTAGTCCCCCCCTTCCCCAAACCCCCTGCCCCCCCGCCAATCATCACCTCTTCCCACCCAGCAGTGTCCCCAGTGTCCCACTGGTGTGTGTGGGAGGGAGGGTCTCTGTCGCAACATGTACATGAGCAACTAATTTACGCGGGGGGCTGGTCTGATGTTGGCTGTGGGTGCGTGCGGGGGGTTGCGTAACCCTAACTTTGCCCCACCACCACCTGTCAGCCCACTGTTTGGGTTTGAGGATTTATGGCATTATGATTTGTTTACCATAGGGTGTAATTTATTATTCTACCAACTGAAGTTGAATAAACTGGACTGATTGAATAGCTAGCTCTCTGCCTCAGGCGAAGGGTTACAGTATAGGGTGACTGGGTTTATAACTCTGTCACAGAGACTTCTCTGTGTGTGTGTGTGTGTGTGTGTGTGTGTGTGTGTGTGTGTGTGTGTGTGTGTGTGTGTGTGTGTGCGTGTGT